>JAASFI010000666.1:0-20258 GCA_023333705.1 Globisporangium viniferum | reverse complement strand
GCCTGACGGTGTGAACGCGGCGCTGGAGCTCTACTCGCACAACATGACCTCGACCATGTGCGACGACGACGACACATGCTACTTCTTTATCAAGACCGTCGACGAAGTGAACAACCTGACGATCTGGAACGACTACATCAACCCGCCAGGCTACCAGAACGTCTCTTTCGTAAGCTGATGGTGGGCTGACGGCGCTCTTGAGAGAATGCAAACACCTGTGACCTGGCATGAGTTCGTGCATCTACTGCTGTATCATGGAGAATACGATGACACGTGCGTGAAGCTCTTTAAGTATGAGCTTCACACACGTGTCGTCGTTTATGTTAAATGTACATCCTCATCCTTTCATGTGTCACGATCACTCGCCTCGGAAACTACTTTCTTAGTAGGTAGCGCCTGCGAATACTCTGCTTCTTCGCTGCTCTCTCTCGGTAGTCGTTCTTCTTCTTCTTCTTCTTCGCCTCTCCTCGCCTCTCCTCGCCTCTCCTCGCCTCTCCTCGCCTCTCCTCGCCTCTCCTCGTCCAATACATACTCGTCTCTCCAGCTAACAACACTCACACACACACAAAACACTCCGCGCTCTCGGGCTTACAGCTCGTAGGTCGTTGGATCGGCCTCATCGGGCGTCATCACGGGATATCCGCCACCACCAGCGCCTGGAATGTAATACTGCGCAGAGTCCACGCGCTGGGATCGTCGATTCGAAGCAGAAGAAGACGACGAAGACGTGGACGGACGCGAGGGGCTGCTCTGCTGATGTGTCCGGTAATATTTGATCCCCGCCGGGTCTGAATTGCTCGTCGGCATCGGTATTGTCGCTGGTTGTCGCGGCGGCACGGGAGACGAATGGCGGTGGACAGACGAAGAAGAGGAACTCGACGTCGACGGGCGGGAGATGTGGCTCGAGATCGCTGGCACCGACGACGACGCGATCCCCGACGCGGAAGACGGCGGACGGCGCGACGCGATTCCTGCGCCTACTCGGTGGTGCTGCGACTGCGATTCGCGTGTGTTCGTTCGGCTTCGCGCGCTCGAGATGCTTGGTTTCCGCTGGTGCTGCTGCTGCTGTGTGTACTGGGGTCCGTGAATGTTCGAGCCTCGCTCTCCTGCGCCGTGGATCGACTTTAAAAGCACGTTCGAGCGCATCGGGTGGCGTTCTTTCAGCGTCTCAAATAGGTGCCGCTTGCCGTGCGCAAGCTGCATCGGGCTCCTGTAATAACAGCAGACAACCAGACAGCGCGCGCGTGAATAACAACCGCATACATACACACGCACACAGTATGTATAAAAAGCAAGCGCAACACACGTACGTCAAGGCATCGTCGCCGTCGCTGCTGCGGCTGAGTCCGTTCGGGTTGCTGTTCTGGTCGCCGCCCGCTGGCGCCACGAAGCACTTGCAGATCGACATGAGCCGGCGGCAGCGCTTGCATCGCCCGTCCCAGCTGCTCATCGCTTCTTGCGCTAGTTGGGCTATCTGTGTGTCCAGCGCTGTGCTTCCGTTCGCGCGCGCTTCTCACGCCGTGTATGTATGTGTGTGTGTGTGTGTGTGTGTGTGTGTGTGTGTGTTTGTGCGTTTGCTGGTCAGGCAGGCAGTCGGAAGCTCGCGTCGTTCGCTCTTGTCCGTAGTTGTCGTCCGCCCCAAATCGTTACCGGTAAACGCTCGCGCGCAGAGACCGACCGACCGATCGATAGTCGCAGAGAGAGAGAGAGAGAGAGACGAGTCGACTGCTGCACGTACAGTCAGCGCGCTAATAGAGAGAGAGAGAGAGAGACGTCCGGACAGGGGATTCGCTTTCGCTGTTCTCCTGCGCTCGCGTAATTGCTTATGCTCTCCTTCCTTCCTGCTTTGCCTCTGTCCACAACGTCACTACGTACAGTGAGTACATCCGCCCGCTTGCTCGATTTCTCCGCTCAGGTGCAAGTCTCTGTTCCCTTCTATAAATAATATCCTCTTGAATTAACACACATAATATCGCTGATGTATTCAAAATGACCTGTATAAATACATACCTTCTTGTTTGTGATACGGACACGAGCGCTTGGTGGTTCACTTTTTTGCAAGCACAAAAAGCTCCAAAAACGTTGAGCGTGCAGGAAAAGGGTTCAAATAACTCATATCTGCGCACATTAGTGCGGAGACCGACGACGACCTGAAAGCAAAATGCGCTGAAAGCATTTTGGCAGCTTTAACTCGCTCTCCCCATCACCAATACTCTCTCTATGATGAACATATCTCCATCACAAGCATTATTCATTTCCGCTTTCGCTTCTGATTTCTTGTTTCTTGCTTGCTTTGTGTGTCTGTACCCCTGGCTTCATTTATTTGCTCATTTGGTACCCAAGGCAACCATAATACATGTAACTGGCTGTATCACAGCACTCATGGATCAGCAATATGATGTTCATGGATCAGCGTCATGGTGCTGCTGTCGATATTGAGCTGGTGAATTACTACTGGTAGTAGCTAGTTTGTTATATTTGGATGATGTGCTGAATACACATGAGTAAGGGTATTATAGTGGACGGCTGGGCCAAATCTACCGAGTGCGTGCATATTCATTAGGCAGTCGTTGCTTTGCGGAGATGATGACCAACAACAACATCTTTGTTCTTGCGCAATAATAATGAATGGGCTTCAAATTTATCAAGAAGAATGGAATGAGTTCCCAGCCATCATAATATGTGGATACTCCGGCTGTTGTTGCTGTTACGATATGATACTAAGCCTAGGTGGACCGCATAACGCTGTCCTTGGGCTTGACCGGCTGCACGATGTAGATCACGGTTGGGTCGTTCGGGTCCACGAACGCCCGATTCTGGCTCTGCACGAAGCTCATGTCGATGATTTCTACATCCACACAGGTATGCAGCCACACCACCAACGTCCCATGTCAGTCAATACAACACTACAGGCGGAACGACTCTCAACAGACTCGAATAACAGCCCCACCTTGCTTCTTGCGCTTCTCGAGCAGCTTGAGGAAGACCGGGAGCACGACGCCCGTGCCGCCGTTGTCAAAGATGATCTTCCACGTGAATTTCTCGTCCCCTGCCGACCGGTCGCTCTATTGACACCAGCAGAACACACAACTCGTCGTGAGCTCAACAGAATCGCCCTACAACTCAAGAGTGTATAATGCGTTGGTTAACGCATTAATTATACCGGCGCCACGAGCCCCGAGATGCTGCAGGCGCCAAAGATCGGCTGGTTGAACTTCTCGTCCGTCATTTCCGCCAGCGGGATTTCCTATTGCAAACCACACACAGACACGCAATTAGTATTTAGAGCGCATAAGAAGGATTTGCACAGTACAATGGGCGAGGAGGACGCCCACGCTGAAGCTGCCAGTGAGTGAAGCCCCGTATAATAAGAAGCGTAAACACACAGAAGCACACACGTACAAACGCCTCGAAGAAGAGTCCGTGCTGCATCGAGCCTTTCTCGGCGACGAAGATGATGCGCTGCGTCGTGCAGTACACGCGGCCCTTGCCCTTGAACTTATTCCTGAAGAAAGACACAGTCGCTTGTCAGCCATAAGCAATGGATAGGACCTAAATGATCAGATAGACAGACAACGCACTCTGTACCCCGCGGCCGTGGTCTGGAAGGAGATCTTCGCGCGCTCCAAGATGAAGAGCTCGTCGTCGTTGGCGAGCGGCAGCAGCTTGCCCTCGTCCGCGAAGAGCTGCATGGTGAACGACATGATGGCTCGCACTCTCTCTCTCTCTCTCTCTCTCTTTGTATGCGTGCGTAGTGACTGCTCTCAGTCAGTCGGCGCTCGCCTTCACGTCTGCTGCCTGCGTTATGCGCTATGATAATAATAGCCAAGCCACGCTTGCAACGTTTGCGCGCTGCTTTGGAAATGGGTGCACTTTTTAGCTGTGGACCGACGAGTCGCCATTTGGAGTTTGTTGGCACAAAATATTGCCCATTTAGTCATAACGTTCTGTCGAAAACATGACCAACCGATACCTTGATGCAGGGGTCACATTTTCGACAAATTGCATGACGAAGCGGGCAATATTTTGTGCCAGCAAAATTCGATGTCTCCACACTGCTACTTTTGACACTTTCAACGAAAATGATGGACAGCCGCTTTCAATCAAAGCTTGAGCACCAAAGTCAGGTGAAAACCAAATTCCGTTGTGATTTATGCATGAAGACCGCAATCAGAAACTCGCACGCAAGCGCTTCTCCCTAATGCCCACTATCTCTAAATCTCTGTTGCTGCTTGCTCCGTCTGTCAACAGAGTCGCTTTGGCACCATCGAGGTCCTCAAATGCGTTGCGAATAGAGGAAGACAGAGGCCAGGCGAGTCAAGCCATCAAGCCGTCGATAAACTCTGCAGTTCAGCCAACCGACCAGCGACAGACACAAGGCAACACAGCAGAAAACGGAGAGCACAGAACAGAATACTCGTCGCCTCCTCGTTCGTACTCACTTCCAGAATCTCCGTCCCCTTCAGCCAGTCGAACTCTTCAGAAAACGCCGAAACTCGACTACTCTCGGGGCTTCTTTGCTTCTCAACTTTCTGGACCATTTTCTTCAGCTTCCAGTTGTCGCCGCAGGTTTTTCGATCTCCACACACTCACAAAAAGATTCGCGACACGCTTCCTTTGCCTTCAGTCCTGTTGGACACACCGCCATCAGCACCAGAGCTGGTGCGCACGCTTGCTTGGCCGCAGGTATGGTAACAGAAGTCGTCTCACGCAGCCCCGTTCGCTCACTCTGTCGCGCTCTTCTCGATTGCTTTGCATCTCGTTCACGATTGAGTCCCAGTGAGTGGTGTGTGAGTTCGCGAGTGGCGTGTTAGTAAAAGTCATTGTGGCCCGGACGCGTGTCCTGCGACATCGGAATCTGCTGCGACTTGTAATCGAGATGATCGTACGCGAACGAGTCCTGCGACATCGCAAACTTGTCCGCCGTTGACATCTGGCTGAACGACTGCGTCTGCGCCACCTGCGTGAACGGACCGTCCATGCCCATCGACGACTGCGTCATGCCGTCCTGCGTGAGCGGACCCATGCCGTGGTTCTGGTATGGCGCTCCACGACGAGATCCACCACGCTGCTGCTGCTGTTGCTGCTGCTGCCCACCAACACCGTAGCGGTGCGGACCCGCAGGAGGGTACCCACCCGACCCATGCTGCAAATCATCGGCAACTCCCTGCTCGTAGCGAGGATCGAATCGCGAGTCGAGCGGCGGCGCGGGAGCTCTCTGGCGCACATTCGCATTCGCGCGGTTGCCGCGTCTCGCGGGCTTCACGTTCGGGAACTGCATGAACGACGGCTGCAGGTTGTTCAACGGACCTTCCATCACCAACTGGTTGTCGCGGTAGTGGTTCAGCAGGTTGTTCCAGAGCTCCTGCTTCGCGAGCACGCGCGGGTTGCCGAGCAGGATCACGCCGTATTTCGCGCGCGTCAGCGCGACGTTCAGACGACGCTGGTCGCTCAGGAACCCAATGCCCTGGTTCTCGTTCGAGCGCACGCACGAGAGAATGATGATGTCCTTCTCCCGTCCCTGGAAAGAGTCCACGCTCGCCACCTCGACGTCCTTGTACAGTTGCGAGCGCATCGAGCCGTTGCGCTGCATGTAGTTGACGACGTACGCGCGCTGGCCTTCGTACGGAGTGATCACGCCGATCTGCGAGGGGAGCACGCCGGCTTTCAAAAACGTCGTGACGATCTTCTCCACGTTGCTCGCCTCCGTGCGGTTCAGGTAACTCGTGCCCGACGAACTGATCTCTTCGGCGCCAAGACAGATGTAGAAAAACGTGGGCTTGTTCGGGTTCGGCCACGGGAAGTCCACGTTCTTCAGCTGACGCTCGGCCGTGCCCACGCCGTTCTGCAACTCGCCTTCATAGAAAGTGTTGGACGGGAACTCCGAAAGACACGGGTGCATGCGGTACTGCACGCGAAGGCGGAACGGGCGGTGGTCGAGCTTCAGCAGACGGTCAAAGAGCGACTGGTTCAAACCCGCCGCGGCCGCTTTCTTGTTCATCACCACGGGTCCCAACTGACAGTGGTCGCCGACCATGACAACATGTTTCGCACCCTGGACGATCGGAATCAAGCACTCCGGCTCGGTCGCCTGGGTGGCTTCGTCGATGAGCACTTGGCGGAAGCGGAAGTTCGACAGACGCGGGTCGCCGGCGCCAACGCACGTCGTGCAAATGACGTCCGCCGCCTGGAGCAGCTCGCGCTCCGCTTGACGCTTCAGAGCCTTGAATCGCTTCTCATCCTGCGACGAGAGCTCGCCCTGGTCGTCCTTCAACTGGGTCAGTTTGCGGAGATCCGCCTTGTCCGGAGAGTCCAGCGACTTGATCATCGCGTGGAGCGAGAGGTGCTCAACCGACGACGCCACGGCTTCTCGACTCTTCGCTGCCAATCTTACGACCTTCAGGCCCGTCGCACTGATCTTGGCAGTGAGGTGGTCCACGGCAATGTTACTTGGGGCAGTCACAAGCACTTGGCCCATGTTCTGCTTCGACATGTGGTACACGATCGCAGCCGACGTGACGGTCTTACCCGTACCTGGCGGACCTTGAATCAAGCTCAGTGGCTGCGAGAGCACGCCTCGCACAGCGTCCATCTGCGGCGGGTTGAGTTCGGGAAGCCCCGGCGCCGAGATTTTCGTGCCGACGGTTCCAATCGAGCGCGGCACGCGAATCGCTTGCATCTCCACGTCGTGGCCGAGGATCTTGTGGTACAAGTAGCCCGTGAGCGACGTGTCGTCGACTGCAAACGTCTTGAGCGCGGCCTGCATGCGGTCGAACGACGTCGCCTTCCAGACAAAGTCCACCAGGTACCCGTCCGTGATCTCGAACGGCGCGACATTGTTGCGCATTTCCAGCGTCACCTCGGTCTCCTCCATGCGCAGCACGTGGCCCGTGCTCTCCCAGTCCTTTCCGTAGATCATCGCAGCACTGGGGCCGAGACGAAGACGGATCTCGTCGCCGGGGACCAGACGCAGATCCGTATCGGGACGGCTGCACGTGAAGATCGCGTTGCGCTTCTTGTTGAGACCGATGTCCCAGCGCACCATCACACCTTCCTGGGTCTGTGCCTCTTTCATCTTCTTGTCGTAGTCCGACTCCATCTTCACGAGCGGACCAAAGATGTTCTGGTACTGGTACCCGTCTTCGTACTTGTCAACAACAGCATTCGGCTCATCGTCAACACCCGGGCGATCCAGGTCTTCAACGAGCGCCAGTGGGTTGTCGCGCCAGAGCTCTTCGAGTTTTGCGATCTGTGTCGACGTGATCTGACGCGAGCGCAGCTGCTCGTGCTCAGAGGGCACCTTCACGAGCCAGGGCAGGAACGAGCGGTCGTCGATGAGTGGCAACCACTGCGACATATCCCAGCTCAGGTCCTTGAGCGCGTTCATCTGCAAGCACGGGTCGCGGCAGAGCAGCACGACGACCGAGTCCTGCTTCGCCGGGATGAACCCCAGCAGAAACACGTTGCGGCAGCCGCAATTGTAGCATTCGAGCACGGTTTCCCCCAGTGGCGACTCGGGGTGCAGCGACACTTCTTTGTTCTTGCTGCGCACGAGGTGCTGGATGATGTGCGAGCCGGACGTGTTGCCGCGCGAGTTGCAGAACCACTTGTCGCTCGAGACGCACTTGACCACAGACGCCGGGTCGTGCAGCCCGCAGTACGCGCACGCGTGCTTCGGCAGCTCTTTCGACGTGTAGTCCAGCGCGTCGTCATCGCCTGTCTCTTCGAACGTCAGGTGCTGGAAGTCGTCGGCGATCGACGCGTCGTCCATCTGGCTCTGGAACGTGCTGTCCGCGTCGCCGTGGTGGTGATCGAACGCGCCGAGCCCGACGCCCGAGAACGCAGCAGCAGCAGCAGCGCTGTCCGCAGAGATGCTATGTTGCTGCGAAAGCTGCGACTGCGGCTGGTAGTGGTCGTAGAAGTCGTACTGCGCGGCGTCCTGCTGCGTGAGCGGCTCGTCCGACGGGTCCACGAACGCGTACATGGACTGCGACTGCGACTGCGACGCCTGGGTCTGGAAGGCCTGCGACTCGGCCACCTGCGTCTGCAGATACTGGTGGTGGCGCTCGTCAAAGGCGTCGAAGCTCGCGCCGCCGCCGCCACTGCCGCTGCTGCTGTAGTGGTGGCTCATGATCAGTCAGAGATCGCGACCAGTCTCCTCCTCTCTCACTTTCTCACTGGTGTGAGCTTTTGCGAAATGAATGACCCACCACACAAACAAACAAGCCATTTCGAGCCATCCCCCCTTTGAAGAGAAAGATAACTCGCGTCCCTCTCAAAAGCGATCGTTAAAACGAACGGTGGGGTTTTAGCCAATGAGAGATGCGAAAAGATAAATTTTAGTCAATGAAACAGAGAGATGTGGGATCTGCCACCTGACCTCATCATCGTTTAGTCGAGACCAAAAGTGGGTTCATGCAACTTGCCTGCAGATGCAAGGTGACCAATGCAAGACAAAAAGATACTGTGCAACGCGAGTCGAAACTTGTTTTGTCTGATGGATAAATAGTCGAAACCAGCTTCTCTCTTTCTCTCTCTCTCTCTCTCTCTCTCTTGTTCTTCCTTCGCCTTGTTGCGCGAGTTTCTTTCCGAGCGCACGCACACTTTCCCTTCTTCGTGCTGACGAAATGCCTGGTCTCCACTCTGGTTCCAACAACTTGAGGCTGCCGATTGATGATAGATATACAACACATGCACCCCTGTTTCGCCCCCTCCCTTCTCTCTTCGTTTCCTATCCCTTTTCTAAACTATTGTGGAAAAAAATATACACCATCTAAAACGCCATGTTGAACGTCGTCGGCGGCAAGACGGTCGCGACTTGGCACCGTTCAGCCTTCGAGTAGCGCTTCTTGATCACGGCCAGGTTGTTGGACGGAGAGTTAGAGTACAAGGTTTGAAGCTCCGCCATACATTCCTTCAGATCGCTCCAGTTGTAGCGGCAAGAATCAGCGAGCTCTTTCGTCTGTTTCACACAAGAGATCGCAGAATTAGATCAGCTATCTTGTCTGTCTCGTGGCGCAAGACAGAAAACAAATAAATGTCCAGCAATCTGGCCCAAGCACATACCATCGGAAAGCCGTCCACCGTATACATGGCCATCGACAAGCAGCATGTCGCGACCACTGAAGGCAGATACTTCAAAAACTGGTACTCTTGAAGCGCTAACTCCAGGAGGTAATGCGCCAGCATTGACGTCTTTTTCTGGATTGGAGGGATCATTCGCTGGTAAATATTCAAGAAATCCAAAGCTGCAAATAAAAGGAAAGTTAGAACACGCACAATCAAACGCAAGAGAGAAAAAAAATGAGTCAAGCATACCTGTTGGGACAGAAAGCGTAAAGTTGAGCGTATTCAGCAATTTCTCCTCCATCTTCAACACTTCCGCAGATGTGTAGACGTTGTCCGCGCACATCGCCAAGTCTTCCACCCCGATGTACGACACGTCTTCACATTTCGAGGCGACGTGCAAGCAGGTTGCGCCAAGCAGTTGGAAGCGCGTCTTCTTCACCATCACGATATCCAAGAACCTGTCCGTGTAGTTGACTGCAAGAAATGCTGTTCGAAGGCACATTTCGAAGACATCAACAACTGCACACAACCATGGACACATCACAAATGAGTTAGAACATCGACAATCTCGACTGGATAGAACAAGCAAGCATCACAAATTGAAAATACCTTCGATAAGCCAGTCAACGAGCATAGATCGATGAGCGGGGCGAAGAGTTTTCTGGCGGCTGAGAACGAATACAAGATGATGTCAGTCAGCGCCATACGTCCTCATCACAAGAAGAGCGAACTGAATCAAGCACTCACCTTAAATATTTGATCTCTTTCCATGAATCCAGCTCGGTTTGACGCAAATACGCGTGGAACAGGTCCACGTGCTCTGGGGTTCTCGCGGCTCGGCTTCGGGACATGGTGTAGCACATCTGCTCCATCGGAATTTTTGGCACCAGAGGAGGAAACTTGGGTTGTTCGTCGGAGAAGTATGGGTGGCGAAGCGCATCCTCTGCTGAAATTCTCTGATCCGGGTTGTAGATCAGCAACTTGGTCAGCAAATCGATTCCCAGATCGGAAATGTTTGGAAATAAGCGCTTGAGCGGTCGGCGTGTCCAGTTCGGGAACTCGAAGTGGTAATTTGGCAAAGAAGAAAACCCTGGCCAGCTCTCCGACGTCGGTGTCGAAAGCTTGCTGAAGATCTGGAACAGCTGGTCGATCTCAGAGATGCCCGTGAAGAGCGGTTTGCCCTGCGCCATTTCCGCAAAGATACAACCAACAGACCAAATGTCCACAGCTGACGAATATCCGCGGACACCCATCAGGATTTCAGGCGGGCGATACCAAAGTGTGACAACCTCCATCGTGTACGTTCTACGAGGAATTCCAGTGGCTCGAACTAACGCGAAATCAGATATCTGCAGAACCGAGTCATCTAGTGCAAAGAAGAAGAAGTCATCTTGTGAGTAAGGACGTGACACATACTATCAAGAACGAACACAAGCATTCGTACCGAGAGTTTCTGGGTTCGACGTCTTAATCAAAAGATGCTTTGGCTTCAAGTTGCGATGAAGCACCCCACGTCGGTGGCAGTACGCGATCGCATCCAGAAGCTGATGAAGAAGTCGACGAATCTGTTCAAATGTTCAAGCAAGCAACAGTTAGCAATGGATAGACAAACAAATCGTAATTGGATGGCTTCAGCATACCACTGGCTCCGGCAACGTGCGTCCACCGTTTGGATCTCCGGTCGGGTTAATGATCTCGTGCAAAGTTTTGTCCACGTATGGGAAGAAAACATGAAGCTCATCGCGAGCAAGACTGATCATTTCCAGCGAAGCAATGTGATCGTGCTTGATGCCTTTCAAAACTGCAAGCTCTCGTAGCATGTAGTATGGAACACCTTCACCCTGTCAACAGCAATTCAGAGAAGTACAAGAAAGTGAGAACTCGCAATGCCATTTACCGAGGGGGGGGGGACACAAGACAAATGTGTACCTTTGGGAAGACTCTCGCTTTCTTCATCGCCAAGATCTTTCCGGTCGAGCGCTGATGGCACTTGAAACAAGTTCCTTCAGTGCCCTTGTTTTTGATTCCCAAGTTTTGGAAATTCAGCCAGTTGACAGATCCATCCGGCAATGTACTCGGAAGCGCGCGGCAGAGTGACCGTCTGCTCGTAAGCTCACGCCATCTCTTCGAGACCTGAGCCATGTTGATGAAATCTTCCGACGACACCAAGAACGAAAACACGTGGAGGATCATATCCACTGGCTGCATGTCGAAGTGTTCAGCAGGCTTGGACTCCTCCTCAGGGTTCTCCAGCATCGATTCCTGTGTACTTCCATCCCAGTCGTCGTCGTCATTTGCCGCAGGAGATGCGATCAAAATCTCACGACGGACAAGCTTATTGGCTCGGTGCTCCACTGCTCGGTCGGATGGATCGATGGAAAATCCTTCATCTCCAGCTTCTTGGTTGTGGATATGTTCCCGTGCATACGCCACGAACTCTTGTTTCTTGTTGACCACTTCCTCGCCCGTACGTTTTCGCTTGGATCCAGTAGCATGAGATATCGCTGCTGGGGCTGCAACGCTCTCTTCACTTGGAGTCATACCTTCCGCAGCGGCGCTCGAGTTCAAGTCCAGTGGTTCAGGCTCCGGAAGATCTGAGATGGACGCGGAGGAGGATCGAGGGGTTCCGCCGAGAGCTGCGAGAATCGGATTGTCAAGACCGGCAGTTACAACGCACTGGAGCAGAGATGGCACGCCGCTACGTCCTCGCACAGGGGACTTGCTGGTCGCCGGAGACGTGGACTTCGACTCTTCCTTGATTGGGATGCTGTTCCCACTGGCGCCTCTTCGTTTCTTGAGCGGGGTCGCGTCAGCAGCAGCAGTATTTTCGGTTGTCGTTACGCTACTCGCGGCTTGTGCTGGTGGAATCGCAGCGTTCGGATCTGTCGCTGTGTCTTTGGAGGAGGTGTCGCTCAGCTGCCGCACGTCCATTTACAAAATACGTGAAAATGAGATCGCACTTCTTTTGAATCGTATGTCGGTCGTTCTCGATAATAAGGAAGGAGACGTGGCTCTGCAAACGAGAACCGTCACCACCAATATCCAAATTCACCGCACTCTCTCACACACCCTCACGACTGACAATGCCGGTGTTGGATCAATCAATCGAAAAGAGAGCGATCGAGCGCGCGCGAGTTTTTCCACGAAGAAATCGACGACGACGAAGATCCAATGAGAAGACGAACAATCGCACACTCACTCACTCGATACGAGTAGCACGATGGAAGGCGGGCGGTCACGTGGGCAGATCGCAGACTCACTTGGAAAGCACCCTGCGAGTCGAGCGAATCCAACGAATGAATCGAGAGACAGACAGAGAGAGAGCGTGTGCGCGAATGCAATCTTTTCTCTGCCGAGCGTCGCTGGGGGAAACGGATCAAACTGCACAGACACACAGCGGAAAGGCAAACAAACGAGCCAACAAGCAGTGAGCACAAGACGAACCACATACACATACACACATACTCGTACACCTCGTCAACGCACACGCACACACACCTGCTTCTCGTTTGGTCGTCCGTCGCTTGGCGTTGCGCGCGAAATTGGTTTCTTTTCTTTGGGCGGTAGGCGGGGCGGGCCTCGTTGCAGATTTTACCCGCAACACACACACAACAGAGACAGTAGGAAAAACACACACATGCTTGAGACGACCGCGCTCTATTTGGAGTGGCGCGGACGACCATCACTCCAGCGTGTTTTTGTTTTCTTTCTCCCCCTTTCTATTCTTTTCCAGCCTCTGGTTTATTTTAGGGACGAAATTTAATCGAAATTTAACCGGTGCAGCCCGAGCCCTAGAAGATATCCGGATCTCCGAGAACCTCTTTTCAGCAACTCGAGTCAGCACCAAATACACCTGAAGGTCCACGAACGCCCTTATTCAGCAACTTTTTTTAAAGTGGCGGTTTTCAGACAACCGTAATTTACCAAAGATCTTCCCGGTGACCGGATTATGTAGTAGAGCGAGAAATGGCGAGAAAGAGGAGGCTGGGCAGTTTCATCTCAAAAGGAAACCGACTGCAACGACACCACGTCACTTTACACAAGCCACCTGAGTCTGATTTGGTGTTGTTTGCAATTGCATTCTTGGGTCCCTGGAGCTCCAGCTCAATACTATAGAAGCTATGGGGGTGTCTGTATGTGCCATCAGCAATGATGGCATTCGTCAAGCAAGAATACTGATGGCTCCTCACAAGCGTGAGTGATCATGCCGTCGTCCTGACTCCGATCTTTTCTGGGGAGGCAGCATGGTTGAAGAAGAACAAGAGATCGAGCAGTCGAATGGAGCGTTTTGCTTTAAAAAATACTGTAGGAATGCAAGCGCTCAAGGGTGTCCGCATTGAGTCATGCAAGACTAATGCAATGCTGGTTCGCCAAGCAATTTCATTCTCCGTGGTGTCCTCCCTCGACACACGGCGAGAACATACCAACAATGTATTGAAAATGCGCGAGGATCGCACACCACCACTGGGCAGTTTACTCATAAACGCCCGTATCAATTCCAATGCTGAGCCTCGATGGAATTTTCTCGATCACGCAGAGAGTGAGTTCACCCTCTTTCTTTCCATTTTTGCAGCCAGACTGGTGAACCCATGTCACCCAAAAGGGGCAGCGTACATTCCCGCTTAAATGCGACATCAGATCGTTTGCACTTCCCACTTGCTTGCTTGCTATCGAAATGCTCACTCAGAACGCAATTTGCAACACAAACGCAATTGATACTGTAATGATGGCGGCGGCGGTGGCGGACACGGAGGCGAGCAGCGAGTCACCAAAGGCGGCGGTGTCGGCGGTACCGGCGGACTGGCCGCGCTGCGTGGAGTGCGGCGGCTGGGGGCTCGGACTCATCACCAACCCGCAGAAGATCTGCGCGCACTGCGCCAGGTGCGTTTGCCTCCCTCTCTGGCTGCTTGAAATGACCCATTGCTGCCAGAAAGGCACGAGCGTGGAGAGAAAAGAAAGCGCTCAGTGCTCTATGTATCCGCCTGTATTGCTGCACGTGTGTCTGTATGGATGGATGGATGGATGGATGATGCGGTGACAGGAAAACCAAGACGTTCTTTGATCCGGACGCCAACAAGTTTTGCGCAGAGGAAGGCTTCGTGGACATCTCGCCGGCTGCGGACGGCGGCGTCCTCAAGAAGGTGCTACGCGAGGGCAAAGAGGGCGGCAAGACCATCGAAGAAGGCTGTCCGACTTTTGGTACGAATGATGTCTACATGCTTCAATCTTGTTCATTAATGGCAATAGTGCTGGTGCGTTTTGTACTGATACTCTTCATGTTTGTGTGAGAACAGTGCAGTACATTGGGCGCTTGGACGATGGCTCGATCTTCGACACGACGTAAGTCTCGTGCGTGTGTATTATGCTGTCTTCTCGTGTGCATACCAGCGCGTTTGTGTTCTGTGTTGCCAATAGAGTATGATGCTCATGGTTTCTTCGCTTTGATTGCAGTCGTGACGTTGTGGACGGCAAGCACGTCGGAGGCACGGACGATCCCTTCGAGTTTCAACTTGGCCGAGGTTCGTGCGCGTCGATGGATTGCTATTTTCATGTATCAACGAGTTTTATCAACTGACGACGTGCACGCAACGTCTGCTTCCAAACTCTATAGAGAAAGTGATCAAGGGCTGGGATATCGGCGTCGCGACGATGAACGAGGGCGAAATTGCACGGTTCATCATCGCGCCAGAGTACGCGTACGGATCGAAAGGCTTTGCGCCAAAAGTATGATTGCTCTCGTTACGAGTTTTAGCATGGCGCCGTTGAACTTGTTCTCTTGCTGATATCGTATCTTATCTGATGCATTTCACCTCCAGGTTGAGCCTGACGAGACCTTGGATTTCGAGATTGAGCTCGTCAACTTCAAGGTAATTTAAGTGCATGCATATTCCTTCACTGTGAACGCATTGATAGACTAATGTCGTCTTGCATGATGTTCGCAATAGGAACCACTGCCACGTTTCCCGACCCAAGCAGAGCTGGCCGAGTCCCGAAAGAAACAGTACGAAGAGGAGAAGAAGATGTACGAAGAGAACCCACCACCGACACTCGGTAAGCACTCTATTTTGTATGGTTATGGGTTCATTTGTTTTGGAGATGCTGTGCTGAAGTGCGTGGTTGTTGTTGTTGTTGTTGTTGTTGTGTCGGTTTCCAGACGAGCGCATTGGCAGTGCATTAAAGTCAAAAGAAAAGGGAAATGCGCTCGTGGCTGCGAAGGATTATGAAAAGGCCCAGAAGAAATACGATTCGGTGCGTCTGAATCGTGAAATTCTAGCACTCTGGTTCGATTCACTTTTAATTCGCTTATGTTGTTGTTGTTTCTTTATCAGGGCTTTGTTCACATTTTCTTCGGCAAGGAAGAGTTGGAGGTGATGTCTGAAGAAGACAAGACAAAGCTCAACAAAGTCAAGGTTAGTCCGAGTCAGCCAGCCATTCTCACTTTAGATATTTCACACTGACAAATCATTTGTGAAATGTATGCGTCCACAGCACGTCCTCTATTTGAACCGATCGCTCTGCAAGATCAAGCTCCAGAAAATCGAAGACGCGCTCTGGGATTGCGATCAGGTACAAAAACTCTCATCTCGGCGGAATTTTGGAAGTCTGAAGCTCTTTTCTAAAGCAAACCAAACAATTCTTTCTTTGTCTTACTAGGCGATTCTGTTGGATGCGAGCAACGGAAAGGGCCACTTCCGTCGCGGGCTTGTATTCATTGAGAAACTGAAAGGTGAGCTCGAGAAGGAAAAGAAAGGCGATTTCTGGATCCTCGAGAAAGGATACGAGTTTGCCGGCGAGGCCGAGAAGAGTCTGCAGAAAGCCATGGAGCTCATCAAGACTACAGACGCAAAGTTCAACCACGCCACCGCGGATCTCAAGCGCTGCCAAGTAAGTGTGTTCTGTGTGTTGTTAGACTGCATCAGTGGTCATGCGAACGCTCTATCTGATCACCACTTTGTCGATAGGCTCTGCTGAACCAATGCGCGGCACGATACAAAGAGGCCGAGAAGAAGCTGTACAAGGAGAAGATCTTTGCGCGCATGGAGGCGAAGAACAAGGTTTTGCAGGAGCAGGAGAAGAAGAAAGCGCTCCAGGAGGAGTTCGACGACATGCCGGCGCTGGAGTAAAAGCGTCTTCTCGTAATCTGTTTGCGTATCAGAATTGGAACACTGCACTCGAGTCGCTCATGACGTCAAACACCACATTGTTTTACATTGTGTTTTGTTTATAATTCCCAAGCAGTCAGTGTTCTTCTCCCATGGAGAGAATCAATCAGACTTTGTGAAGTTACCCTGATGGTAGACTATTAACGTTGCTATTTTGTCAAGCTGGTAATTTGCGCAATGCGCACCTAGAATCCTTCATCGTCGGACTCAACGTCGCCGTACTGCCACATGCACACGCGCTTCTTCTTGGCTGCCTCCTGCGCCTTGAGCAAGCTGTCGACTACTGCCTTCTGGTACGGCGCTGCGCTCTTGCGCTGCTTACGGTCCGTTCGCAGCACGCCCGCCTCAACCATAGTCTCCGAGACGCTCTGGTTGTTCTTGTAGAGCGAGACTCGGAGGCGGTTCTGCTCGTCCACACCGTGCACGCGCGCCGACAGCGTGTGTCCCCACGCGGTCTCGCCGAGCAACTGCGCGGCATCGTGGCCGAACTCTTCCGTCGCAGCGAGCGGCTTGATGAAGCCAAACACGCATTCCTTCGCCTGTGGAGGGAACTGGACCACGTTCGCGTCGAGTGGACGCAGGCGGTTTGGTGGCAAAGTCGCGACGTTGCCGTAGTCGATGAAGCGAACACGCGCGCTGCCGTCTGGGTGCACGTACTCGATCTTACCACGGTTCCAGAGCGGTCCGTTGCCGTCGTCGAACAGTCCCGCGCAGATGCCGTTGCGACGCACCTCGAAGGTCTTGCCGTTCGGGCCGTGCAGATGCGTGAACTCCTTCATCTTCTCCTCCACCTGCGCGCATGTGCGGTCCGCGTGGTTCTGGATGAAAAAGTGCGTGCCGTTCACGATTTCCGACAGCTTCACGACCGCGAGCACGTCGTCGGACGATTTGTTCTGAGGCGCAGCCTGGACCTTCGCGGTGGCCTGCGCGTCGTGGTTCTTCCAGTAGTTCTTCTTCGCCTGCTTGGCGGCATCTTCCGCGCGCTGCAGAAGCGCAGCAGAGTTCGTGCGCTCAATCGAGAAGCTGTCGACCCACGCGAGCCCTTCGGACAGCAAGAGCGAGCCAAAGTTGTTGCGGTCTTCCTTCGCGCCGCCAATGTACAGCGGACCGAACGCGTTGCCACCGCGGTCCATGTCTTCAATCTCAATCACGACGTTGCGCTGCATGATGCTGCGCTTCGTGAACATCTTGGACTCTTCGCCGAATGGCTCGGCTGGTGCAGCAATGACCCCCTGGCCGCCAAAGCGCGTCGGCTGTGGACACTTGATGCCTGCGACCACAAAGTTGATCATGCAGTTCTCCTTTGGGATGAACAGCTTCACGCGCGTGCCCGAGTAAATGTATTCGACGACAGCGCGCGTGGTCTTCTCGCGCGTCAGGAACGGCAGGTACTGCTTCGCCTTGGTCGAGTCAAAGCACAAGTCCGTGAAGCGGCGCTCCGGGGATTCCTTGCCCGAGTGCATGCCCTTCTTCTGGGTCTGCGCCTTGGTCTCCGCAGTCACGAGCTCGTCGTAGTAGCCCGACTTCTCTTCGTCTGGACGGTGGCGAACCACTTCCGCAAAGCCCGCGGCGACGACTTCCAGCGCGAGGTTCGCACCCTTCGCGCCTGGGATCGCCTTCTTCGCCGCGCTTGGTTCCAGCAGCACGCTCGCGAACGTCATCAACGCGTTCTCACCCAAGACAGGGTTCGTCTTCTCGTACTCGACCTCCACCGTCACGTTCTTGCCGATCGCACGCTGACGCAAGTATTCCTTCGCGTCCAGCGCGAATGGGGCGTTTGGCTCGTTGCGGCGCGCGTTTCCAATTCGTGGTGCACGAAGCGACGACAGGTAAATGCGCTTCTCTTCCGCCTTCTCTGGAACGTACACGACGACGCAGTCGCCACTGATGACTTCGACCACAATCGCCTGCAAGTGTCTCTCGGATTGCAGCACAGGCGCCTGGTAATCCTTCCACACGCGGAGGTTGGCAGCCTTGGCCTCTTTCTCGGCATTGCGCATCGCAGTACGCGCGGCAGCACCAGTGAATGCGCTGCTCCAGTCAGCCATCTTGCCGAGACCGTTCTTCAGCAGCTCAACGCTAATGTTCTTGCCCGAGCTGTGCACGACGCTTCCGTAGAGGTTGCCGTACTTGTCGACACCTTCAAGCTTCAATTCCACGTCGCGGTGCAGCAAACGCATCTCCGTGAAGTGCTTCGCTTCACGCGCGTATGGTGCTGGCCCCGTCTGCTCCACTGGAGCAGCACCAGCGGCGGCAACTGGCGGCGCCATGCGTGGGCACTGCACGCCAGAGAGACCAAAGTTGAGGATGTGCATGGTTGGGCGGAGGATCACGCGCATCGAGGCGCCGTCGCGCACAGATTCGACGACCGCAGGCACAAGTTTGCCCTTGAACTCCGCGAGCAACGCGTCACCGTCGGCACCCGACCATTTGACCGTAGCGTTCGAGAGCTCGTCCGAGTCTTTGTACATGCCCTTCTTCTGCGAGATCGCCACTTCTTCGACCTTGAGCATCTTCTCGTGGTCGACGCAGGCGCCGTCGCGGGAATGCTCGAGGGTCTTCACTTTCGCGTACCCTTCGCGCGCGACGATCACGCACAGGTTCTCTTCGACGCCGCGCGCGTTCGGTGGCAGCCAGACTGAGCCGAAGTCGCGGTTGATCGCGCTGACGCGGTACTCGACTTTGAAGCGCACGGTCTTGCCGATCGCGAGCTTGCGGAGGAACTCGCGGCTCGCCCACGCGTATGGCTATACACAACAGAAAGAACAGCAGCAATTGCGCACAATAGCAAGAAATAAAGATCAGCACTTCCCCCATAAACACAGTCAAGCAACGCCAAAGCAAGAAGGCGCACCTCGTTGGACGCCTCGGGTGAGCGCGCGAGACGTGGCGCCTGCAGCGACGCGAGCGTGAGCACGAGCTCTGGCGGCGGGCCGTTGGTGGCGGCGCCCACGAGCACGAGCGTGTCGCCCGAGATCACGGCTTTGACGGTCGCAGTGCCAGACGCCATGGGGGCTGCTTGACGGGGAAAGAAAGGGGAGGTGGGGGGGGCTTGCTTGTTGCACGCAATTTGGATAATGATCAAGAAAGCGTGGATCGCGCGGGAGTTCAATCACTCTATTACGTACTTAAGCGAGTGAGTTGCCACGTGCAACTCCTTGCCGGTACAGTTAATACAGGAATGATTTGGGTCTGGTCTCGATACAAAACAATAGCGGGGCTGTCGCAATTCAATTTGTAGGGATAGGGTAATTGATTTGGGTTTCAAATTCTAATCCTTGGCTCGCGTGTTGGTTACAAGTATTAGAATGTATAGGACAGATGCGCATTTTTGGGCGTTCAACCAAAATGTTGCTAAATCAAGGTAAAGCACAATTCATTTTAATGCCTGGGTATAAGGACTACCATACTTCGCAAACCAATTACAAATCACTTTAGAATCGCACTAAAATACTAGCAAAAAGATCGCGATTCTTTTTGTGCAAAAAATGATTCCGCCTGTATTTTGGGCCTCTGTCGCCAGCATGTAGCTGGCAGGTCTCCGCGGTGCAGGCTCACCGATCCCTTCCCTAGCCGATCCTAGCAAGCGACTGACGTTCTTAATGAAGATGTTCTTACTGACGTTGATGTCTCGGTCCTGAGTGAGGCGACACGAGTTACATGTGTAGATGGCACTGGCTCCGAGATCGTACTTCACGTTCCCGCATCTTGAGCATGTCTTCGAGGTGTACTCCTCACTGCACTCGATCGCTCGACCCTCGGATCTCTCCATTTTGTATTTTAGGAGATTCTTGGACCTGAAGTGGGATAGAGCCATCATCGCGCGCACAGAAAAACTTGACAGCTTGCGTCGCGCTCCAGCAGGCCGAACCGCGGCTGCGGCGTCTGTTGCCGCGCTCTGGTTATATTTTCGCGCCATCTCTGAGGTCTGGAACGCTGGTAGGAGAACCTCGTGGTAGTTGGCCGACAACCAGCTCGAGACCTTGTGGTGCATGTCACAGATCATTCTGGTGATGCGCCGAAGGG
>JAASFI010000665.1:0-20293 GCA_023333705.1 Globisporangium viniferum | reverse complement strand
CACAGATCGTGCTTCCTTTCACGCAGAAGATGCCGTTCACGTTCTCCACGCTGATCTCCGAGAAGCCCTCGCTACATGGAGCGAACGCGCGCACGCCAGTCGACGAGGCGGTGAGCAGAAGTGCAGCGAGGAATGACTTGAGCATTGTGAAGAGTGGAGAAGTCAGTGCTTGTGCGGTTGCTTGGGGAGCTGGGTGGCGTGTGCGTGGAATCCGGTGGATTGGAGAGTGAGGTCTAGAGTCTGGAGTCTACCACAGTAAAGTACCTCGGGTTCGTACTGGTATTATAGGTAGTTGTCATCAGAGGATCAAGCTCCGGGATCGAACTACATGCGATGGTGTACGCGGAATATATATTTATATACCTAGAAGTCCAACAGAGAGAGAGAGAGAGAGACTGTCCACCATTACCATTTCTGACATTGTGGGTCTAGGTTCCCGCTTTGCGCCATCATGCGCTGAGCGAACCGATTGATCCAAATTGCCGGACAGTTGGCGTGGATGGATCGTATGTGGAGTACCGTTACAGGGAGATAATGAGAGTCTCCTTGAGCGCTGCGTACGTGCGATGGTGCAGCAGCAGCAACCGAACTCGGTAATACGAGCGAGTGGCAACTTGGCAGAACGTATCGATGATCGAATTGAGTGGAAACCTGGATCCTAGGGTATCATAAGGATCTCAAGGATCTCTCTGCGAAGCCCCTCCAAGTTCATTTTTAGGGAGCTTGTTGCCACAAAACGCACGAGCCTGCAGCGTTCCTGGAACACTCGTGAGGCGATATAAATCGTCGCAGGCCGCATATAGTGCCCGCTCGCAACATGGATCGACCCCCAAATGCGCTCGCAGGTATTGATGAATGGGCTTCTGACTGCGCTGATTAAAAGAGGCGACATGGGACGTTGAAGACGAAGTAGGATTCCGAGGACTCCGGTCGGGTCTGGTCAGACCACACGCGATGATGGATCGGAATAGGGAAGGGTGTGACTAGGAGACGCTGGAGGGGGGAGCGAGTTAGCCTACAGTAAGTTTCCTGCGCGCGTGCTGGAGATTGCCACACAGTACATACCATGAACGCGCTGCTGGCGCTAATGACACCACGCGGTGGGATAACAGGCAGAGAAGCCAGTTTTTATTATCGCTCAAGTCACTACATTTTGCACTTAAATCAGTACATACACACAGTCTCAACCAACCACACCATATTAGCCTTTACATAACAACGCAAGCATGGTGTGGTTCGCAATGATTAAACAAACTACTGAATCAAGATCCCAAATGTCAACTGCAGATCCATCAGGATTTGGAATTGCCGCTTTCTCTGCAAACCTCTGGTGATCGCCGTTCAGGATGGGAAAACAAACACTCGGGAGTCCGGCCGAGTGATCACGAGCGTGAATGACCAGTTGACTGTCAACGGGGTCGTCACCGCAATCACCGGATTGAGCTGCTGTTTCCGCGGAACAGCTGCAGTATGCACTGCGAGGACCCTCCGCCATTGCGCCATTGGTACCTGGTGCGGCGCATTTCTGTATTAACGCTGCGTGGGCAGCGGAGAGATACAGCAGATGACAATGGCGTCTCCACCACGGCGATGCCTGCGACGAGCAGCGGCGCTTGCGCTCACGCTCCTAGTGCTGAGCTGCATCCCCGTAGTGATCACAGCGCAGAACACGCCACGACCAAATGCGCCAGCACCAGCTCCAGCACCTGCGCCGTCCGAGGCGTTTGTTCCGGGGACAGTGGCGCCTGCGGGGAACACCAACAGCTCCAAGAACGCGACGGCGACTACTACTACCGCCAAGACAGAGCAATACGTGAGTGGCTGACTGTGAATGAAGAGCTTCCTTGTGATGCATATAGTCAAGGAGTCTCTAACATCTTCGTTTCTACCGACACACACAGGCTGGCTGGACGCAGGTCTTTGATCTCAAGGCGCTCGACGCGTTCGTGACGAGAGGTGCTCCTGCCAAGGCAACTCCCACCACTGCTACACCACCCACGAATGCGAATGCTACTGCCAATGCTACAGCAGCTCCCGAGAGCTACTACCTCACGATGCGTGCGAACCGCCGCGTCGGCTACAACAAGTACTCGAACGGCTACATCGGCGGCGACGAAGGCTACGTGCGCGAGGTCGGCGGACTCGTGGATCCGACCAAGCTGGGCGTACCCGAGAAGCTCTTTGTGACATTCTTAGGAGATCCACAGAGTGGTGATGGTTTAGCGACAGTGCGAGACGGGAACCGGCGCTTCTGGAGCTACGACACGGCCAAGAGCATCATCACGTGGGTCACGGACGAGAAGTTGGCGCTCCAGGTGCAGCTGTTCCTCAAAGCCGATACAAAAGACACGCTGTTCTTCAGGGTCGTCGGCAACGACAAGGAACCGGACAGGTTTGTCTCGTTCCGCGGCGCGCTGCACGAGTCCATCCTCGCGTACACGAGTGGGCTCACGCTGGTGTCTCTGCTGACCGAGAACAGCTTCTTCCTCGCACCGAGTGCCAAGAGCAAGACCAAGGACACGACGACTCTGAACGCGTACAACCTCAAGCTTCGACGAACAGCACTGGAGAAAGCGACCGGAGCGGCGCCATCCAAGGCGTTCATCGCGTACGACTTTGCGCTCGCGGTGCTTCTTGGGAAGAGCTTCAACGAGTTTGCGATGCTGAACCCGGGCATCTACGACCTCTACAACCTCATCCTGACCATGGCGCAAGTGGTGGTGCACGACTTGGGCGACGAGTACGAGGCCAAGTTCCCGTCGCTGGGCAAATCACTGCCCGGGAAGATCGACCTGAACGAGTTTGCGCTCGCGATCAACGCAAGCCCTGACACGTTGACGTACGTGGGGATCACCGTCGCGGCGCAAGCGACAGAGACTGTGCGCAAAGGAGGCAAAGATGCGGGCTCCATCAAGTGGGGTGCCTTCATTGGCACGGTCATGGCTCAGGCCCAGCTGCGCGGACTCGACTCCAACACGTTCGCGTTCGCGACCACGTCAGTCACGTACACGGAGGTGCTGAACCAGTACTACATGCACTCGTGCGTGCTCGCCAACCTGCTTCCCGAGCTCTCTACTCTCGACAAACTCGAGCAGACCGAGATGCTGTACCCGAAAGGCTCGCTCGACCCGTACCTGGAGAAAGGCAAGGACGGACAGTACTGGTTCGAGTCCTTCACGGTGCTCAACATCACGTCGTTGAAAGCCGCGAATATCCTGCCGGAACTTGGGCTGCTCAACCACCTACCAAGCGACTTTGTCGCCAAGAACACGATGGTCGGCGACGGCATCGCCACGGCGATCACGCGCGACGTGACCGCGCTCATCGGCAAGAACGATATCAAGGCGCTGGCGCTCTACGCCTCGGAGGACTCGTTCGTGGCGGCATCCAGCGTCGCGGCGACCGTGTGCCAGGACGCATCAAGCGAGTTGGCGACCAAGCTCAAGTTCTGCGTGATCCCGCAGATCCTGTCGCAGATCAGCGGGCTCGCGATCTCGGACCGCTCGCTCTTCAGCTCGAACGTCACGACATCCGTGATCCCCGGCATCGAAATGGATCTGCAGGAGTACATGCGCCAGCTGATCGACAAGAACCTGCAGGACAACGTCATCCAGACGCTGTCGGACAAGAAGAAAGAGGTGATGACGTTCCTGAAGAACAACATGGACAAGACCGCGTCGGCGATCGCGAGCGCGGCGCTCGAGCCGATGCTGATCAGCAGTTCGCAGGTCGCAAAGTCCCAGGGCGCGCTCGCCGAGCACTTGCAGACCGTGAGCGTGTTTGATCGCGATAGTCGCGTGGCGCAGTTCGAGCAGAAACTGGTGCTGCTCAAGAAAGGCACCGACACGGCAAGCGGCGAGAAGGACAGTCTGCTGCAGAGCGTCAAGGAGCTCTCGAAGCGCGCGATCGGCGAGGCGGCGGTGAACTCCGTGCTTGACATGTTCAACACCGCGATCTCGGCGCTCAACGTGTTCAACCCTGTCACGGGCTTCAACCCGGCGAACCTGGGCGACCTCATCGCCGACTCGAACCAGTTCAGCAAGAGCCTGACGAACCTCGTGCAGACTACGCAGCTGAAGAACTACGTCGCGGGTGACGTCGCGCAGAGGCTCAGCAGCCTGTTTGCGCGCATGCTCAACGCGAATGAAGACGTCAAGCGTGTGCGAGGTGCCGTGCAGCCGATGTTGAACGCTGCGACCAACAAGCTCAACGCCACGGCGCTCGACCAGCAAGCCGCGAACTTTATCAGCGTCTATGGGAGCTACCGACCGCAAGTCTCGCAGTCCGAGGTGGAGCAGATCAAAGCGCTGTTCACAGAGATCGTCGAGGCTTTCTGCGTGATCATCGACATCGACGGGTACGCTCCGTGCGTGACGATCCCAGGGTCCGCAGTCAAGGTATTTGGCGGGCTGGTCGAGAGCGTCGGGTACTCGCATGAGGCGATCAACATTCTGTTTGAGGTCGCGCGTTCGTCCGTGAACTTGCAAAGCGCGACGCAGATGCAGGTGGACGCCGAGAAGCAGCAGAAGTCCTCGACTGATAGCGTCAAGGCGCTGCGCGCCAACTGGGACAACAACAACAAGACCCGCGACGAGTGGTGGACGCAGTGGAAGAAAGACCAGAGTTACTCCGATGCGGTCTCGAGTATCGGGCTCACGATGAACCAGGCGCTGCTGCTGAGCACCGTCGTGTCGTTCTGCAACTACAATGCGTACGAGAGCGGCGGCGTGCCGTCCGATATCTGTGCGTCGACAGTGTTCGTCGGCAAGCCGATCTCGAACGAGCAGATCGAGGTACTGAGCAGCTACAAGAACTCGAAAGGCCCTAGCGTCGTGAAACTCAACGCTGTGATCCCAACCAAGCCGCATTACGGCAAAGACACGGGGTTCCTGGACATCGCCAAGCTCATGGATGGCGAGAGCGTCACGCTTCAGTTGCCGCTCAACACCACGTGGCTCCAGGACCACAACTGGCTCCCTGATGCAGTGACGAACCTCAAGTCCACCGTCATGTATGTGAAGAGCTTTGATCTCTATCTGCCGCCGCGGTTCTCGACGTTCCAGACAAAAGCCAGCAACGTCGCAGTGGAGGTCAAGTTCAGCGGCACGTCGTCCTTGGGGCTCGCTCTCGGTGGGAAATCGTTCGAGATCCCGCCGAGCAAGTTCAAAAACACGTACGAAGAGCGACCCACGAACTTTGCAGGCACGTGCACTCAGGTGAAACTCGCGACAAGTGACTGTAACTCGCTGTTGCCTCGTGTTTGCTCAACCGGCGGCGAAGTGAGCGACAACAGCTTGCTGCCGTCGGCGTTCAGCACTTTTGAGGTGAAGGCGTCGTTCGGCAAAAGCTCGGGCTCGCGCATCCGCTACAGCAACATGACAACTCCGCTCTTCCTTGCGGCTCGCGTGTCGCTCGTGGTGTACACTGATGTGACCAAGACGGTCGTGAACCCGAGCATCGAGGATCTCAAGGTGGAGTCCGCTTCCGCTGAAGGGAACAACAAGACGTCGAAAGCGTTGAAGAATGAAGCGATCACAGGCTCACTGTTGACGGAGACGACCAAGGTTGAGCCAAGTGATGCCGCTGATAATGTGGAGCCTCCTGCAGACTCATCACCATCGTCAAGCAGTACTGATGCAGATACAGAGGAGACGAGCGACGTGAGCGATGCCATAGCCCGTAGACTTCAAGAGGCGACGACAACAGCGTCCTCAACCTCAAAGCGCTGCTGTGCTGTGGGCAAGTACCTCGACTGGGCGTCTGGGGCCTGTGTGACCTGTCCAGAGGGGAGCGTGTCGCAGCTGGGAGGGCTCTACTGCGTCGGGCTGAGCGCGAAGGACCTGAGCGCTAGAGCAACGACCAGCAGATCACTACTTCGGAGAACCAGCAAAAACGGCGAGGTGTGGTAGTGAGATCGGTAGGTGATAGGAAAGTGTAGCCATGTTCTGTTAAAATCGACGAATGCACCTGTGAAATTTTGACCAATCAAAAATATTAAGAATTTTAATGTTTGATTGGTTAACACTACTGAACAAGCGCAGAGGAGCCACCAAAACGGTGACTATCACGAGCATACAAATTTCCATACAAACCTCAAACCATCCATCACCGATGTCGCCTCGCCCGCGTGCACAATTCCCGAGCCAGTATAACAGACCTGTCGAGTCCCACCCGGACGGGTCATCCCTCCCTCATACAGCCCCCCAACCTGTTTCTTCTTTCCTCCCTTCTCGTTTTCTCTTTGCCTCTCGCTCTCACTCCCGCTTTTCAAGCCCACAAGACCTCAACCAGCCTTCCATTTCATCCAGTTACTATGGCGCGCACGAAGCAGACCGCGCGCAAGTCCACGGGCGGCAAGGCGCCGCGCAAGCAGCTCGCGACCAAGGCCGCCCGCAAGAGCGCGCCGACCGCCGGCGGCGTGAAGAAGCCGCACCGCTACCGCCCAGGCACGGTCGCGCTGCGCGAGATCCGCAAGTACCAGAAGTCCACGGACCTGCTCATCCGCAAGCTGCCGTTCCAGCGCCTGGTGCGCGAGATCGCGCAGGACTACAAGACCGACCTGCGCTTCCAGAGCACGGCCATCCTGGCGCTGCAGGAGGCCTCGGAGGCGTACCTCGTCGGGCTCTTCGAGGACACGAACCTCTGCGCGATCCACGCCAAGCGCGTGACCATCATGCCCAAGGACATCCAGCTCGCGCGACGCATCCGCGGCGAGCGAACCTAAGCCAGCAAGCAGCGCACTCTGTCACTCTCCAGCTATTGTATCTCACTATGTCCAGTAGTATTTGCTTCTTTTTTTTAAAATCTTTTTTGCATATTTCGCACCATTAACAACAAAGAAACATGAACTAAGGTGGTGTACAATCTTCCAAAGAGCGGGCTGTAACTGCTTGGCTCTCGTGCTTCTGGTGCTTGTGCATGTGCTGGATGTTGTCGTGGTGTGTTGCTATTATAACTTCCCCACGCAGCGAAGCTCAAGCGGGCGTTCGTTCGCTCGCAAATGAGCTCGTCGTCCTTGCGTCTCATCGTCCATTTCTGTATCGCCGCCAACTTTGTGGAGCTCATCAGTGAACTGAACGTGACAATCACTCACAATGGCCCATCTCCCTTTTTCAGGAGTGCTTGTCTGTCCATAAATGGGGTGGTCCACCTAAATTAACGTGGCCCACTTATTTTTCATCAACTGGTAGCGAGTCCCGCAATCACATTCTGACTTGCGCATTCCCAATTGTTCAAAGCGAGAAGAGAAGCGAGAAGCGATGGGGCTGCAGGAGAAGATCAACGCCAACCCGACGGTCTACGCCGTGAGCGCCAGCGCCTCCAAGAAGTTCGACGTGTTCGACGACTGCACGGACGAGGGCGCGGTCGACCCCTTCGAGGCCGAGGAGGTCTTTGGTGCGTTCTTCATGCAACAACCTGAAGAGCTCAATTGGTGGGTGGTGGATCTGTGTCATTGTTGACGTGTATGTATGACTCTATCTCTCTGCGTATGCGTGTGTGTGGTTGTAGAGATCCTGCGCCACATCAATGACCCCGAGCACCCGCTGACGCTCGAGCAGCTCAAGGTCATGTCGCTCGAGAACATCCACATCGACGACGAGAAGAGCCTCGTGAAGGTCTTCTTCACGCCCACGATCCCGCACTGCAGGTCCGTTTTTTTCTTAAAACCGATTGATGGATTGCTATAATTTAGCTATGGTCGTATGTGGAATGCTCACGTGTGCCTTGTGATGGATTGATCGAACCAACAGCATGGCGACGCTCATCGGCCTCTGTCTGCGCGTGAAGCTGCTGCGCTCGCTGCCGGCGCGCTTCAAGGTGGACATTCTGATCACGCCCGGCACACACTCGTCCGAGGCGGCGGTGAACAAGCAGCTGAACGACAAGGAGCGCGTCGCGGCCGCGCTCGAGAACTCGCACTTGCTGCACGTGGTCAACAAGTGCATCGCGAACACGGACAAGTAGTGCTAAGTTATATTATTGAAAGGCGCGCGACTGCATAATCAGGTAACAAGACAAGAAGAGGATCTCGTTTGCAACAAATGAGTGGTGGTGGACAACAGCGCTTTCTATCTCTATTTCGTTCTTATATCTTACAATAAATAACCCCCAGAAGCTCCGTTTTTCGCTCAGTGTATCCTGGCGCGGTAGCAGACCCTAATACTACAGCTCTGCCGCTGCTGCTGCTGCCGTGTTTGCTGCGACCTGCTGAGCCCCAACGAGCTTCTCGAGCTGCGCTATTCGCTGCAGCAGGCCCTCGCGCTCGTCCAAGAGCGCATCGACCGTGAGTTTGGCCATCTCACTCGCAATTGGCTCGCTGCATTCGCCCGCGTCTTCTTCACTGGCATTGAGAACCTCACAGACTTCCTCTTCGTCGTCTTCTTCGTCGGCTTCTTTGGCGTCTTCCAGAGAGAAAATATCGCACCTGCCACCACTTTCCAACGACCGTCGTTGACTCTTCATGACGGCACTTCCACTGAAGTCCCATTCGCGTCTCCGTGAGGATGCTCGTGGCTCTGCGGTCTTCAGGCGCTTCTCGTAGTTGGACGCGTCGCGCCAGATCTGAGAGAGCGCTTGCGGCATCGCGAGCCCCGCGACCGTCATGGGGCGAATAGTGTCATCACCGTCACCGCCAGCATTGCTCATACACTGGGTCTTGGTGCTCGCCTTGCGAAATGCGCGATTCAGAATCTGGATCTCGCTCTCAAACTCGCTCTCCCACCGCTCGCGCTCGGTTGCGAACCTGCGCGTGTCGCTCTCGAGCCGAGACGCGAGGTTTTTATGTGCAGACGCCGCCTCTTGGCGCAAATGCGCACGCCGCTGCTGGTCCAGCCTTTGCAGCTGCTCGGCCCTGAGTTTGCGCAGCTGGGCTTGCGATGCGCGAGATTCTTCCTCGACCCGCCTGCGAAGGTGCTCTTGACGCTGCTTGCTGGTCTTGTAGAGCGAGTCGCGTCTGGATTCGCGCTGCTGGACCCGGATGCCCTGTCCGACTGAGGCGTTGCGGCAGAAAAAGTCCTTGAGGATCGGCGCAGTGTCCTGAACGACTGGCGTGGGTTTGGTGTTGCCGTCTTCGTGTTGCAGTCTACTCTCTCGTTCTAGAACTGCCAAGCGCGGTGACGAGAACGCTGCAGGACCGGCGGGGTCGCTGTTATGGCTCTTGTGTCTCCGTCGCTGGGACGAACTGTCCTCAAAATCGGGATCGTCATCGTCGCTGTTCTCGTGACCGCCGCGCGGGACGATCTTCTCAATCACCGCCACGCTATTGTTGCTGTTGGTCTTGTTCCGCTGCTGCTGCTGCTGCTGCGAGCCTTTCACTTGGATGCTTTGGATCACCGACTGCCTCTTCTTGCTCTCAGGTCCTTTGGCTCTTAGATCTTGGTCATCTTTGTCTTCGTCGTCGTCGTCATCAGGGGCGATGTCACACACGACACTGGGACAGAAATCCACTCTCTCCACGGGTGTGAACGACTGTATCGCTGCCTCAGCTGCCATGTCATTATCTGTAGCTCTTCGCGTCAAGCTGTTCTCAGATGAGACCTGCCGCAGTGTCAGTGGCCTTTGCGTTATTGCACCTCCAATATTTGACTCCCCAAACGCTGTTGTTAATGATGTTGCTGCTGATGATGACGAGCCCTGGTGCTTTGTTTCCTGTCCACTGTTACTCCCGGTTGCCGCCCCAGCGAGCGGCATCACCTGCGTGGACCGCGACGCCCCCAGCTTCTTGCCCGAGAAGATCCGGTGGCTCATCGCTGCTGTGACCTTGGTCATCCACGACGAGCTCCCATTGCCACTGCTGCTGTTGACCTCGCTGCGTCGTCTCGGCACTGCTGCCGCGGAATCGCTGGTGGTGACTGCATGGAAGTCCTCCTTTGACGAAGACGACGACGAGTCTTCAAAGCAGCTCGTCGCGTTCGTCTTCCGCTTGCGCCGCTTGTCCGCCATCGCTGGCGTGTGTACTGTTGCTACTGGCTGCTTGGCGCTGGTGGGGCCTTCGTATCGTGCTTCCTAGTTATACTCGTTGAGCGCACACACACAGGCGCACGCACGTTTCCACAGCTCCGAGCCACGAGGCAGAGACAAGCAACGGACCAAAGCTGATGCCTCTAATTCTCGCTCTCTCCCTGTCATTCGTCACGCCCTCGTCCTCAATGTCCTATTCTTTGAATGGACTCAGAAAACTGGAGGGGAAAAATGTAGCCATCTGATCTGATACCGTCCACAAATAGCGCCGTTTCAGGATCCAGATCTGAGGAGGCCTATCAAAAACCTGAGTCCGTCCATCCATTTCATTTCATGAGATGACATACTGCACTTAGTCTACCGTTCGCGATTGATTCTGTGTAGCTGACTAAGCTTTGCTTGTGTCTGGGCCCTGCTGTAAGCAATCTAATAGATTGATTGATAGACTGGCGCTAACTGATTGATTGACCGATCGATTGATCACAGGGCTGATTAATAATTTACGTGCGGACACTCTGCTACATTTGCACGCTTAAGTAGCTAGCTTGTCTGTCACCCTGGCGCTCGACTAACACATCTAAATGACCGCACGCCATGATTTGAAGTCTCCTTCACTCACGGACGCGTGCGCACGTCGACGATCAGCACCGTGACGTTGTCGGTGCTGCCGAGCTCGATCGCGCGGTCGATGAGCAGTTGCGCCATGTCGTTGATGTCGAGCCACGGGTGGTTCCTGCATTGTGTCAAGCAAATCCAAGATCCAAGAGTTAGTCTATAGCCCAGAAGTCTAAACGACAGTATTTCAGTATGTAGATCGCGTACCTTATGCAGCTCAGCACCTGTTCGTTCGGGAGCGCGTCCCAGAGTCCGTCCGAGGCCAGGATGATGAACTCGTCCTCCGGTGTGAGCTCATGGCTCGTGACGTCCGGCATCGGAATCACGACCTCTCGCAGTTCCGAGTCGCCGAACGCGCGCGCCACGGCGAGGCGGCCGTTCACGCGCGGGATGCCGTGCACGTAGAGCACGATGCCGCCTGCTGCCTCCACGCGCTGCTTCTCTAGCTCATTCGCCGCCTTGTGGTCCGTTGTCAGCGCTGTCACGCCTTTCCGGGACACAATGATCGCGCGGCAGTCGCCGGTGTTGCAAAAGTACGCGATGCCTCGCCGAATCAGCAGTGTGATCGCGGTGGACCCGCCCTCGCACTGGTTCGCAGCCTCTCGCTCCAGGATCTCCTCGTTGATCTCTAGACACGCGCGCTTGGCTGCGTTCTCGATACTCGAACTGAAATCAGTCTGTCGCAGCAAATACAAGGGTAGCAGCAGCGCCAACAGCGACGAGCACTTGGCGCCGCCGTGGCCGTCGTAGACCCCGTAGAACTCGGTGTCCCCTGCGGTTTTGTGGCCCTTGCGGAGTTTCTTCGCGTCGAACGCCGGCGCGTTGCGGTTGTTCACGTACGACTCCATCAGCCGCTGCGTGAGCGCGTCGTCGTAGTTTTTGATGCGCTTCTTCTCGGACGCCTTGAGCGCCTTGCCGAAGAGCTCGAGACTCGTGATGATCCGGAAGCGGTCCTCGTTCGTCGCGCGGATGCCGTTGCTGGTCCTGAGCGCGTATTTCTTGGCGCCACAGAACGCCATCTCCTGGTCGATCGCGGTCACGGCGTCCGACGGCAGCGGACTCGTCGATGATTCCGTCGCTGCGAACGACGTCTTCAAGTTGGCGGCCAGCGCGGACGCGCGCATGCCGGCGAGCGCCGAGGGCGACGTGACGGACGCGCGCCGGAAGAGGTTCGAGAGCCGCCGCTTGGAGAAGAAGCCCGGCGACTTCTCTTCCTCCAGGTCCGGCGCCGCGTGGACCGAGTGGCGCGCGCGACCAACCATTTTGCTGCTGTTGTTGTTGTTGTTGTGATACAATCAAAGAGTCCACGGTAGATGGACGTATCAATCAAGCGAGTACTTGCTTGCTTGGTTGCTTGTTGCGAGCGTACCTAACCAATCTACTGCTAACAAGGGGTGCTCTTGTGTAGCTTGTTCGTTTGCTTGCTACCTTGCGCGGTTGTTGCTTGTTGCTTGTACGCGACTGGGATTGCGAAGTGCGGGCTTGCGATCAAGCGCGCAAGGCAAAGCGCGCAAGGCAAGTTGCGAGGGCGGCGGTGTCGGGTCACAAGTCGGCTCGTCTGAACAGAAGGCAGGCTTCTTCGACTTTGCAACCGACAATTTCGACGATATAAGAGAAGCTCTTGCGGTCCGCTGCTGGCAATGCTGGCAATGCTGGCGAATGGCGATTGCTGAGAATTCCTTCATACGCGCACGCTCTCTATTTATACTGCGGCTCCTTCCTGTCTGTAGTTTCTCCGGACTTGCCAGCTCGATTGGCTTTTCTCCGTTCGCCGACTTCACTTCGACTTGTTCAAAGGCCCTCGCAGCCACACGTTGGCATTTGGGTGACGTGTCCGCCAACGTTGTTGTTGCTTGCTGGACTGCAGGTGCCGAACAAAAAGGGTCAGCAAATCTCTTCTCTCTTCGAAAGCAAATGCCTTCAAGTCAGGACTCCTGACTTGTTGCCTGATAATTAACAACAGCAACGTGACAGCAGCAACACTGCAATGGGATCTTCGACAGGCAAGCTGGCCACCACAAAGTTTCCCCTACCCGCGCCTGCGCAGCCACACGTTTGCAGCCGTCTCCTTTCCCTTTTATTCGAAGTCGGTCCATCTGGACCTGACCACATTGAAGGAAGGGATCCATTGCACACACCCATACAGGGTGCGAACGAACGCGAAGACTTCTGCGTGAAGCTTTCTTTGCTCTTCTTGTGAACCCAGCGGCGTCTCAAAAGCCGCAAAACAACAACAACAACAGTTCACGACCCTTTTGGTCCATAAGCACAAGCACAAGCCTGTTGACGGACCGTCGAACCAGGTTTCGCCATTTGCGCCGTGCAACCAATCAACCACAGATCGATTAATTCGCATCGCAACCACAGCAAACGTCCCGCTTCTTGTGCGCTTGTGCTTGTACAATTTGCGGAGACGCGCACGGTCCGTCCCCTAAAAAGGGTACAGTTGTGTCACAAAGTTGACTGTTTGAGTGAGTGCAACAGCAGCAGGTCCATTTGTTTCATTTGTCTCAATGATCGATCATTCCAAATCAGAACCACCAGTGGCCAGCGAGGCGCTCTACCGAAATGCGCGCGGCTGGAGCTGGTTTAGATGACGCGTAGGGAGATACTGTACTCTGCTGCATTCATGCGTGGTCATCATCGGAGGCTTCTGGTGGCGGCCATGTTCACGAAATGATCCCGAATTTCATTTTCTCAGCGTCTTTGTTACCTGCCCCTGAGCTCATTCATCTCTCATTCATCTCTCTCTCTCGCTCGTTCTGCCTATTGCGCGTCTGGTTGCTGCGACGGGTGCGCCTTCTCGAACGCGGCGACCTTCTCCAGCTCGGCTGCAATGCGCGCGATGATCGGGAACTTGGTCATGTCCACGTTGAAGCGGTTCGCGTTGTAGACCTGCGGCACGAGGTACACGTCTGCGAGCGTCACTTCGTCGCCGACGCAGTACTTGCCCGCAGTCAGCGTGAGTTCCTGCTCAAGCGCGACGAAGCCCCGGTCGATCCAGTAATGCGCCCACTCGACTTTCTTCGCTCCCTTCTCCTCTGCTGGCAGCTCTTCCGTGACTTTCGTCATGACGGCGAGGTTCTGGATCGGCTGGATGTCGGCGCCGATGATCCCGCAGACATTGCGAACGCGTGCGCGCTGGTAGCTGTCCTTCGGCAGCAACGGCTTCTCCGGACGGGTCTCCTCCAGGTACTCGAGGATCGCCCCGGACTGGCTCAGCACGTGGCCGTCGATCACGAGCGTGGGCAGGCGCTGCACATGCATTCATAAAGCCACAGGGCCATCATGCATTAGCAAGGCCTCATATCTACAACACACTACCATCACGCAGTCGTGTCGACTGATTGAGAGACGTATACCTGGTTCGGGTTGAGCTTGGAGTACTCTTCGAGGAAATGCTCGCCGCCGCGCTGCAGCAGGTGCACGGGCTTGACGTCGAAGACCACGCCCTTCCACTCGAGCGCCATGCGCACGCGCCACGAGCAGCTGCTGCGCCAGTACGAGTAGAGCACCGCGGGCTCGTGGTGCGCGCCGCCGTCGGTCTTCTGCTTCTTCGCCGCCGTGGGGCTCGCCATTTGTGCTGATGTTGCGTGCTGGGTCTTATGTTGTTGCGTGCTTGCTTGTTTGTTGCGCGCAAGCCAAACAAGCCAAACAAACAACTTCAAAACTTCAAGTCGCGCAAGGATTAGAAGACCGCACGTCTATGTTGGTAAAAGGATTCGAATTGAAATGACAGTTCCATACTTTATCTCAGTAAAAATACATACAAATTCGAAAATCTGTCTAGTTTTGCTACCATGTTTAAGAGTGTTTTTCTGTCATTTTTATCATTTTTAGGAATGCAAGGTGGCCCACATCAGTTCAGGCGCAACCTTGTTTTGTTTGTGGTCCACGTCAATTGGGACCGGCTCAGGTAAAAATGGCCAACTGAGCTGACCACTGAGCTCTTGAAGAGGCAAGGATACACGCTTGGGCTTCTCGCCATTTCTCCCTCTCTTTCTCTCCTTTTAAATCGCCGCTGGAGCGCCAATCTGCTTCAGCGGGTGCGCCTTGTCGAACGCAGCGACCTTCTCCAAGTCCGCGGCGATACGCGCGATCGTCGGGAACTTGCTCATGTCCACGTGCACCACCTTGGCATTGAACACCTGGGGCAGCAGGTACACGTCTGCGAGCGTCACGTCATCGCCGACGCAGTACTTGCCCGAAGTCATCGACAGCTCCTGCTCGAGCCCGACAAACCCACGGTCGATCCAGTGGCGTACCCACTCGGTCTGCTTTGCCACCTTCTCGTCCTCTGCGACCGTTTCGACAGCTTTCGCGGTGACCGAGATACTTTGCAGGGGCTGGATGTCGGCGCAGATGATGCCACAGATGTTGCGAACACGAGCGCGCTGGTAGCTGTCCTTTGGTAGAAGTGGCTTCTCGGGGCGGGTCTCTTCCAGGTACTCGAGGATCGCGCTCGACTGGCTCAGCACATGACCATCGATCAGGAGCGTCGGGACTCGCTGCACACACACACACACACACACACACACACACAAGCCATAGAGATCACATTCAGCATATCACATCGGTGTTTAATCGAAATAGAGGCATAAAGGCCTACTAACTGACCTGGTTTGGGTTGAGTTTGGTGAACGCCTCCTGGAACTGCTCGCCACCGCGCTGCTGGAGGTTCACGGACTTGATCTCGTACGCCACGCCCTTCCACTCGAGCACCGTGCGCACGCGCCACGCGCAGCTGCTGCGCCAGAACGAGTAGAGAACAGTGGTGGAGCTGGACATCTCGTGCTTGTGCCTGCGTCTGTTGTCGTCTCTCGCGATCCCTGTCTGTCGAGGGGCAAGGAGAATTGAAAAATGCACGCACGCGATGATGCTGCAATCACATCCATCATCAAGGTGCTCAAATTGAAGAATCTGTGACATGTGACAGACAACCATCCTGGAATCAGTCACCTTGAATAGCGTGGTCACATCAAATTCCTTACAAAAACAAGTTAATTTTCTCATTTACTTATACCACTATTTAAGGCACCGCTACCTGACTTTGTGTACTTTACCTCATTCGGAACCCGCTCAGATGATAGCCCGCTCAGATGATAGCCCGCCCCGCACACGTGGTCAGTTTGTCACTTGGAGCTCTTCGTTGAGCTGCGGATAAGAAGAAAGACAACGGAGCCATTTTGGCGAGATGCCGGCGGTGAAGCATGGCACCAGTGGCTCCAGTGGCGGCGGCGCGTCCTCCTCAGACGACCGCGAGGAGATGATCGACGTCGTGAGCCACGCGCCCGTGGCGACGCACTCCGTCCCAACGACCGACAGCCGCGCCAGAAGCAGCAGCACCACCAGCAGTAGAGAGCGAGGAGGCAGCGCACTGAAACGAGCGAGCAGCAGCGGTGATGATGCAAGCGGAATAGACGACGAAGAGGACGAGCGAGAGTATGCGCAGGAGCACGCGTACCGTCGCGGGCGCCACACGGTCCCCATGCACTCACCTGGGGAGGACCTCGCGGACGTCGACCTCATGGTGGACCAGCACCTGAGTAACGACAACATGCCGCGGCTGCCGAGACTGCGCAACCGCGTGTTCTTCCAGAGCGATGGTGACGCGTCTGTCACTGGTGCTGGTGTTATTGGTGCTGCGGGTGTGCAGACGACGACCGGCCGTCGCGTGCTCTTTCGAAGACGCAAGAGGCAAGAGGGCGACGTGTTCTGGACCGCGATTTTCGTGTCGAACCTGCTCTCGCTCGCCGTGCTGGGCTGTTTGGTGGTCTACCTCACGCAGACCGATTTCTTCGCGTCGCACCAGAACGACCTCTTTGGCACGACGGTGGACAACCGCTTCACGGTCGTCTCGCAGCAGGACTCGCGCGCAAAGATCTACCTGAAGAGCGGTACGTCTTGCATAGACAAACGTTTCACGTTGTTTACCAAGTGAGATGGTATTTATTACTCCTGTGTGTTGGTGTATGATGTATGGTGCAGGCTACTCGAACTCTCGGTATTCGGAAGCCATGATCGCGTTTGGAGACGGCGTCCTGCAGCTGGGGAGACGAGCGCTCGCGTCCACCGATGCGCAGAAGTTCTACGGACTCTCGCTCTCGCACAACGGCACGGCGGCGTTCACCAACAAAGTCACTGGTACGTAGAATTGCATGCACGCATCTTCAGCTTCGTGGCACCTCTCTAACTAATTCAGTTGCTCATCGGCATCCTGTGAATGCCACCATTTAAAAATGGCGCAGCTCCAACAGTCTCGACCGACTACCTGCACGCAGGGAAAGCTGTGGTGTTTGAGGACGGTACAGTGATGACTACGGCCGCCAACATGTCTGGCGGTGTGAAGGAGATCGGCGACCTGAATCTGGTGTCCAAGAGTGGTTCCGTGATCACAAGCGCCGGCGGGAAACCGGTTCTGATTGTCGATCCGCTCGGCACCGTGGCGTTCCCGAATGCCGATGCGGAAGAGCCAAGCGCGATGGGCATTGTGGTCGATGCAGCTGTGGGGCGAATCTCGATCGGCGGATCGTTCCACGTGGACCACAATGTGAACACGTCGACGATTACAACGGCGCACGCGCTCCACCTGAATAGCAGTGAGTCTATAGTTTTAACCAATTGTTCGTTCCTGGTAGGTGGAAGACTTGTACGACTGTTCACGCTTGCTGTATTTTGTGTGCGTTATGTGAAAATGAACAGCACGGGTCGTCATTGGAAGCACGAGCGCCGACAAAGTCACGTTGACGGTTCCTCGCTTTACAAAGGACCCTTCTGCAAGCGATGCTAGCGAGGGGGATGACAATGACAATACTGACGGCAACGACGCCACGACTGCAAAGCCAAATTCGGATCTTCAGAAATCCACAAACTTGGAAATCATGGGGCAGTCATCGTCCTCTCAGAATCTCGGTGGTGACGTGTGGATTGCTGGCGGCGACGGACTCGACAAAGGTGGGAATGTGATCATCGCCGGTGGTGTCGCTCTGGACCTGGAGGAGCTCCGCATCGGTTCTGTCGCGGTGAACGCGCAACTCGATCCAACTGGCTCGTCGTTTACAGAGATCGGTACCCAGGGTGGCTCGCACGTGGTGTACATCCAGGGCAACGTGCTGTTCAACGGGAACAAGACGTCGACAGATAACCGAACCCAAGTCACAGTTGGAGGCACGGCTTTCAACGTCGAGGCCAAGAGGATTTCGATCAGCAACGCTGGTGTGAACGCGTCGACGTTGAAACTGGACTCGAACGATCTCCGCATTGGGACAGCGGCGTCGTCCATCAAGATCGGAGGCAGCGCACATTCGGCGCTGACACTTCAGGCTAAAACGGCAAAGCTGGATGCAACTGAAGCGCTCGCAGTGGGAGCAAAGGCGCTGCACGTCAGTATTGGAAGCGCAAGCCGCGCTGGACAGTCGATTGATGTGGTTTCAGGTACGATTCGAGGTGGCATTGAACAGTATCCTCTTCGGGTTATGTGCAGTGTATTGACGTGGATCTGTCGTGTGTGTGTAGATTCAATTCGGCTATCGTCGAGTGGCTCTGTCAAGAAATCTGCGAGCCGCGAACTAGAGAGTGCCGCTGTACCAGCGACTGTGAGCAAGCCACTTGCAGACGTTGAGATCTCAAACGGCTCGGTCCGTGTGAATGCGCGGCGTCTGGAGGTTGGTGCGAGTGGGAAAACGGAATCCGTCACGTTGGATGCGTTCAATATTGACATTGGCAAGCAAGATCTGAATTCGACAGTCAACATCAATGGCGAAAATTTTACAGTCGCGAGTGAGAATGTCCAACTTGGAACTGAAGGTACGATTGAAAGTTTCTGAAGTGGGTTGTTTGATCTATGAAAAATTCACAACAATGATCAATTTCATCGTATATTGTGTGAAGCAGACTCGACGACGGCGATCGATGGCGAAACCATCACGCTTGAGGCTTCAGAGCTGATCACGATTGGAGAGGAGACAGACCACATTGAGATTGGGAGCAAGTCCGTTGAAAATGTCAACGTCCGCGCGAAGGCGATCAACTTGAAAGGTACGAACATGAACTCAGACGCGTGATGATTGTCGTTGGAACTAATTGTGTAATAAATAACCTCACTCTCGCATTATATGTTCATGGTGTTCATTCAGGTGCAACAAACATTGCGGGCAAGCAGTTCCTTGTCGACTCGGCAAAAGTCTCACTTGGTGGGAAAACGACTGAGCAAGTCACCATTGGCGACCAGGCGACGAAGAAAACGGTCATCGGAGGTCAAGCTGTTGAAATCGGCTCAACGTCGGCGACGTCTGTTACAATTGGGTCTGGGAGCCCCGAGGTGACGATCGGATCCCCCAACGGTGTGATCAACCTCCAAGGTACAGGATATTGAGCTAGGTTAATATGCCTGTGGTCAGTCAATGTTTGCTGGAATTGTGTTGGTGGGCTAATCTTGTTGCTGTGTCTTTGACTCGTGTATACGAATGAAACAGGGAAAGTGACGCTGAACGGAAACGCGTTCGAAAGCCGCCGTCGTCTGAGCACTGCGGACAACTGGTTTGGCTACCTGAATGTTGATCGTTTTGCTATCGAGGCTCCAGCGAAGCGTGTCGAGTTTGCTCTGCCGTTCGGCGACCGCTACGTGTCAGTTGAAAGTGCAGTCCAGTTTGCGAACAATGGCGATTCAGCATTTCAGATTACGACTCCGGCCGATGGTGGTGAACTCAGCGGACATGTGAAGATCTCGTTGAGTTTGGACGGTGTGCGACTGAAAACGGAGGTTGGTTCAGGTCAAGGAGACGGTTCTTCAACTGCCAACAAGCTTCGGTAAGTGAATCTTGTGGATACTGGTGCGTACAGGCTACGGGCTTATGCAATTTGTGGTGGTTGATCGTACGTTTGTGTAGATGCCGCGTGCATCGTCAACAGAAGGCTGATACTTCGCCATCAGCGTCTGTTTTGGACGCAACCTCTGCTGTGGAGCACTGCTCAGGAGCAGAGTGCGACAGCGGAGTGTTCATTGGCGTCTCCAGTGAGCGGATCATCAGGTTTGACGCGGGCGATCGCTTTGACGTGCGGTGCCTGCTAGCGTCATCTGCAATCGGGAGTTTGGTGGTTGACGGCGCGCAACTTTGGTTCACCAAGCTGTAGACTGTGGTTGTGAGAACAAGAGGGAAATCGTGGCGGAGTTTTTGTTTTTCCTATAATAGAGGCAATGTTGTGGGCATCTGGGCTCACAACTCACTTGTGCAGTGTTTTTCCCTGTGTCAGAGATTCGAATGTGGTTCTGCAGCATCCAGCCTCACTGGCGCTCACGCAGTCTGTTTGCCAGCAGCAGCACCATCAGCCAGCTGAGAACGAAAGTTGCGCGTGGGCCAAGTGCTGATTTGATTGTGAGGGCAACACGAACGCAGCAAGTGGGGACGCGACAGGTGAGGTTGGAAAAACAAATGCAGTCGTGTTTATTTTGTTCTTTACATGCAGCAAGCAACCCGATGTTCAAAGGCGAAACAGAAAAAAAAAAAGTGAAAGTAGTCGGAAATCGAGAGTCGTCCTGATAGAGACGTCGGATCTCTCACTCTACGGCTTCTCCAGCGGCGTGTACGCGTCAAAGAAGTCGTCGCCGAGCCAGTCGGCCGTCAGCTTCGTGTACAGCGCGTCGCCCGAGACGTAGTTGGCGGCGTCGCTCGAGGCGCCAGAACCAGTGTACTTTGACGTCGCAGGGTACGGGTACACT
>JAASFI010000664.1:0-20298 GCA_023333705.1 Globisporangium viniferum | reverse complement strand
TTCAATGGCATGCTTGGTCTGTTCTCCAGAAGGTCTGTCTCTCCATTTAAGTACGATTTGTTACTCTTATAAGAGCAGCTGTATAAGGGCAGAGTCAGGAATGTGGCCCCAAACGTACCCTTATAAAGGGGTGTGACTGTATTTGTGAGATATCGGATGTATTTGACACTTGTCATAAATTACACGTTGTCGAGTCCACCACACCACATTGCGTGCAAAAACGGTCCAGTCAGTCCACTGGTCATGACAACCTCCATTTTTCAACGAGGTCGCTCAATCATTCATCACCAAGCGACATCCTCCTCAACCAGAGCGATAGAGAGGGAGAGCAATGGCGCAGACGGTGGTGCTCCGCGAGTTCCTCCTGGTGGTGGAGCGGCCCAAGCAGCCGCTGGATGCCGCCATCCAGAGCTTCGCGCAGGCGCTCGTGCCGTCGTCGTCCATAGCCTCCACCTCCGCCGCTGACACCGAGGAGCTTTTGCTCGCGACCAAGTTCCTCGAGATTCAGCCGCACGCCGACGCGTTCCTGCACACGTGGCCGGACCAGCACGGCGCGGGCTCTCGCTGGGAGAAGCGCGAGTCCATCGCCGTGTTCTTCCGCGTGCTCTCGCGCCTGTTGCGCGTGCAGACGCAGCGCAACGCCGGCGCCGCCGAGGTGCTCGCGCTCAAGGTGATCCGCGAGAAGAACGCGAGCCTCGAGAAAGTGCTGTCGTGGAGCGACAAGCCGATCATCGAGTACGAGGCGCTCGAGCTCATGACGGCGCTTGTGGGCGTCAACGGCGCGGTGGCGCGCGAGTTTGTGCGCCTGTTCAACTTCCAGAGCGCGCCGTTCGGGAAACTCGCGACGAGACGCATGAAGAAACCAGACGCGCCAGTCGCTACTGAAGCAGAGAACGAGGACGTGCAAGTGGCAGTCGCTGTGAAGCCTGCGTTCCAGATCCGAGAGGCGTACGTGCGTCTCGTGCTTGCGTTGACCGCGTGTCCCGACAAGAGCGTGCACCGCTTCGCGATGAAAGAGGGCGGGCTCACCGCGTCGCTGTTCAAGAGCATTGACGGCGACAGCGTCGAGATGCTCTCGCACCTTTTCGAGCGTTTGAAGGAGCTCGTGCTGCACAACGCGAGCGTGGACGACAAGACGAAGCTCGTGATCTTCAACGGTCACTGCGTGCACCAGGTGCTGCCGCTGTTGCAGTCGGACGAGGACTCGATCGCGCAGATGGCGCTTGCGGTGCTCAACGCGCTCTTCTTTGACGCGAGCGCATTGTACGTCGTGCCCCAGAAGCATGCGCTGAGATTGTTCCTGTCCAAGGCGACGGCCACCGTCGCGACAGACAGCGACGAGCCGAGCCACACGTCCGAGCAGGCGTACGCTGTCAAGGTGATTCGCAATGCGATCGTCACGATCGGCGTGAACGAGTACATCCGCAGCGCCTACGCACAGACGCTTGTGGCGTCGTTCATCACCAAGTACCCTGGCCTCGCGGCCGAGTACCTGCAGGCGCTGTCCATCCAACTGGAGCCAAAGCCCGGGTACCGCTGGTTTTGCGTCGCGTCGCTCGTGCAGAAGCTGCTCTCGTGTCCTTTGGACGCGATCACGGCGGGATTCCCAAAGGAGAGCGGCGCGGACGTGCCCTCGTGGTGCTCGTCGTCCGCGCTCGCGACGCGCCTGGTCCTGCCGCTCAACTGCCGCAAAGAGCTCTCGCGCGGTATCCAGCACGCGAACAACCTGATCATCTACAGCACGCTCGGCGTCATGGAGGTCGCGCTGAGACGGTACCAGTTCCTCGTGTCGCTCGCAAAGCATGGAGACACGCCGGCGATCTCGCCCGCCGAGCTGGAGAACGAGCTGCGCTTCTTGCTGCCGAGCCCCGAGGCGCTCGTGTCGCTGCTGCTCAAGCTCTGCTCGTCCGTGGATCAGGTCGCGCTCATCTACGTGCGCGCGCTCGTGGTCTTCCGCCTGTACCTCGAGTGCCTCCCGCAGGCCATGAGCGAAGTGAAGCTCGACTTCACCAAGATCCTCGCCTGGGGGTACCTGGAAAGCAATACCAACAGTGAGAACAAGCCACGATCGGCGCTCGCGAGTCTCATTGTGAGCGAGATCCTGCGCTTCTTGCTGGCGGTCGATGCGAACCGCCTGCACGTGCTGCTGCCGAGCGGAGCAGCGCAGAACAACAACAACAGCAGTCACAGCAATGCGCCGCGCTCCAAACTGCTGCAGCTGCTCACGCTGTACGTGCAGACGCCCAACCAGGCGATCCAGAAGCTCTGTGCGCAGGTGCTGCAGCGGACGCTGCTCGTCTCCACGGTGTTTGGAAATGACGCTACGGGTGCTCAGCAGACCGGTCGCTCGGGCGAAGAAACTGCGATCTGGCTCGACTCGTTGCGCGCTGGTGGCGACCAATGCGCGGCGTTCATGGAGAAACTGGTGCAGAGTGTGCTCGCGGATCCGTTCCGATACTTGGAGACTTACCGCGCGCGCTCAGCAACCAGTGTCACTAGCGTTCAGGCGCTGTCGCTCAGTCCCGGAACCATCGCGCTCGTGACGTTTTTGAACCAGCCATCGTCCAGCAAAAGCGACGCAAAGAGTGGTGGTTCGCTGGCCGCTCTCCGCTTCGAGGCGCAGGTTGGGGTGTTTGGCACGCGCGTGCTGCTCTCACTGCTGAGCACGGCTGAAGCACCACAGCAGCTCGTCTCATTAATTACGAGCGTCCGCAGCAACAGCAGCAACGGTGATGGAGACGCTGACGAGCCAGTGGACTCTGAAGGCGACGACACCGCTGCAAAGAAGCGAAAGCGTGCAAGTGACCAAGAAGAAGCCAAGAATGACACTGTAGCATCAGACGCCTACGAGCACCTTGTGGAGTACTGTGAGGCGATCTCTTCGAGTGTCCACCTGACCAAGACGCAACAACCACCAGCACAAAAAAAACTGAAAGAGTCGAGCAAAGAAGGACACAACGTCAAATGGGTTCCATCAAAGACGACTTGTGACTTTACCACCCAGTTGCTCGCTCTTTCGCCTTCTGTGTTCGTCAGTTCGTGGGAGCAGATTGTGGACAACTGCCTCAAGGTCAGCGGCTCATTCGACATTGTCTTCCACTACCTCGGCTCGTGGGTCGGAGGCAACCTGGTCGACATTTTCCAGACTTCTGCTGGTGGCAAGAAGCACCCGTCGTCCAAGAAGAAGGAAAGCGCCATTGGCGAGCGCTTCAAGAACGAGCTGCCGCTGCACATTGTCCTGCAAAGCGTGCTCTTCCACACCAGCAGTTCCGCAAACGCTCATGACGCGATCGCAACATTGGCTGCGATCTTCAAGCAGCGCATCGCCAGTGGCGCGTTGGAGATCACGGAAGCGGTGCGCCTCTGCGAGCAGCTCCTCTTTGCTCTGAACAACAACAACAACAACAACAGCAACAGCAGCTCTCTCGCTGATGAAGACGTGTGCAACCTGCTGCTTCACGTGCTGAGTTTCGTGATCGTCTCTGCCAAGACCATCGACTCGCCGCTCCTGAATTTCCAGATCGCTCGCATCCTGCGCAAACTGAACGGCGCTGCGAACGAGGCTTCGTCGACGTCACCATTGGGACGAAAGCTGTCGTCGCTCGAGATCTCGGGCCTTCGCCTGTTTTACAGCGAGAGGGAGAGCGCGTCGTTCGAAGGCTCGTCGTTCGCGTCGATGCTCGAGCGCTCGGGGATCCCGTCGGTGGTGCTGCTCTCGTCGCACTTTCCTGCGGATCTGCGCATCCGCTTGCTGCACAAGTTCTTGAATTCGTCTTCGTCGACCTCGGTGCAGGACGTGGTCCTGCAGCACTTGCTCCAGTCTCTGGACGACGAAAAAGCGACCAAGACCACGACCGCGTACGAATCGTTCTCGGACTACAAGAAGAGCAAGTTGCTGGCGAGAAAGCTGTGGGAGCTCTTGGAGCGCACGGGCTCAAGCAACACCAGCGACCGAGGCTCTTTGTTCTACTCGTCCAGCTTCTCAGTGTTGGGCAAGCTCGGTGGCGTCCAGGCGGATGCCGCCCACAAGGCGATTGACAGCACGTTGGTCCCCATCATCGTGAGCGCGGCGTCTGGTAGCAGCAGCGCTGACAGCGTGTCTCTGCCGGAGATGCTTCGCCGAATCATGCTGTCGATCCGTAGTGACAGCTCAGTCACTGGCGCTGCGTTGCCCCAGTTCTCTCGTGATTTGGAATCGGCGCTCGCCAAGAAGCTCCAACAGACCCCAGATACTGCCGACAAGACGGTCTCGTACTCGCTGCTCAGCGCCGCGTACGACGTCTTCACGCGCATCGAGTCGCCCAAGCTCCTCACGTACGCCAACACCCTGGTGGGCGACTGCTTTGTGCGCTTGATGCAAGATGATGACGATGAAGCCACCCAGTCGCTTCGTCTGCCGTTCTTGCGCCACGCACTGCTGGACAACACAAGCTCCAACGACCTCGCTCCAGTCGTCTCAGGCGTATTCAAGACGCTCTCAAAGCAGCACCCGGACGGGAAGATCCTCTCGGCCACCCAGCAGGCGGCGCTGCTGCTGGTGATGCGCTCCAGTGGTGCTCAGAGCAGCAAGACCCAGGAAATAGTCGTGGTATTCCTCGTCAAGTGCGGACTCCAGGCGTTGAAGGCGCTCTCAAAGGCGAAACAATCGGATGATGCCTCCTCACAAGAAGCTGCAGAGACCGACAAGTTCCTGGCTGTCATCTCCACCATCGTCGACGGTGTGATCAACAGCGAAGGCGTGTCGCCATTGACGCTGGTTGCGATCCTCAAGACGCTGAGCCCGCAGTTCGCGAGAGCCCAGGATTACAACTACAGCACTGTGGCTGCGTACATGGGCCTTGCGAAGCTGAGCGCCGTGTTCCTCAAGCTTGTGATCGCGGACGAAAGCGCGCGCAAGGCGACAAAGTACGACTTTAGCGACCATCTGAGTGCGATCACCGAGAACCCGCTGTTTGTGCAGTGCCTGGAGGACAAGCTCATCAGCCCAGAAGCCCCGCTGGCGCTGATCCGCGTGGTCTACTGGCTCGTGCAAGTGAGCGGCGTGTACGACCGCAAGCTCTTCAAGGTGCTGCTGAGCGTCTACGCCATGTCGCTCAGCGCCTTTGACCGCATTCTGCGCGTCCTCTTTGAGAAGTTTGACGAGAACGCGGGCATCTCGCTCTCGCAATTTGGCTTCCGCTTCGGTTCGTCCTCGACCACGATCTTGTCGGCGGCGGAAGACGCGGTCGAACCGGGTCAGTCCCGCGCCGATCTCGTGGACGACTCGGTCTGGCTCATCAGCGGCGGCTTGGAGCAGACGCGCATCCGTGCGACTGTTGAGTACTTCCCACTCGACCGAGAGGTGGCGACGACCAACGACCTGGCGCTGCTCGCGTTCGATGCTGAGGACCTGAGCAAGGAGCACGAACAAGACGCGAAGAAGAGTGCGGACCGCCTGCTCGCGTACGACCCGGCGTTCCTGCTGCCGATGTTGTCGCATTTCATCTCGTCGTCGGATCTTCCAGATGCCGCGGTTGTGCAGCAGGGACTTTTGGGTATCGCCGTGCGCGCCACGTCGTCGAACGCGGACTGCATTCGCGCCTACGCGTATGGCATTGTCGCGCACATGCACGAGTCGCTGACGTCCGAGTTGTCGGACTTCAAGGCGGGACGCCAGATCCACCTGATGCTCGAGAGTTTCCGGAACTCGATCAAGGAGCCACTTGAGGGGGTGTCGTCGGTCATCACGGTGTTCATGAACGACGCGATCTCGATCCTCTGTCGCCCCGTGCACGCGATGTACCCGCACCTGAACCACTTCCTTCTGGCGCGTCCGGCAATCGATGTCAACGACGTACCGATGTTCTACTCGCTGTTCAACAGCCGAGCGCCGCTCACCTACAAGCAGGAGCGCTCGTGGTTCCTGCACACGCTACGCCGCGGTGTGTGTGAAGACGTGGACGTGATGCTGCTCGTGCGTCGCCACGTGCTGCCGATCCTCATGAGCTTCTTCAGCTCGGAGCTCGCGGACGAGCACACCCAGGTGCTCATCGGGCAGATCCTGAACTCGTGCTTGAAGACCGAGAGCGGCGCGTCGTACCTGATCTCGAAGGCTGCGTTCTTCGAGTGGATCGGCGCTTTGTTGCTGAAACAGCAAGCCACGGAGAAGAAGTCGCTGCTGCTCGTGATGGAGCTCTTCGAGAACGCACTCAAGGCGAGCGACTTGCTCGGTGAAGAGCTTGACAGCGCACAACAGCGAGCGCTGTCCCTGCAGACTGTAAACTCGTTTGCCGCACTTTGCTCGAGCGTCCACGCAACTCGAGTCAACGCTGCGCTGAGCGCAAAGCTGGCTCGCATCTCAGAGCTCGTCATGCGTTTCGCCCAGTCGGCGTGCTCGCTCGTGACGATCCAGCACGTCGTTGAGGCTGTGTCGCGCTCCGTGAGCTTTATTGAAGTTGCTGAAGCTGTCGAAGGATCCAGTGAAGTCATTTCTCAGGAGATGCGCGATGCCAAGGCGAACTCGGTGCTGAGCTGCATGGAAGCCATCGTGAGTGAGAAGCTACTGCAGCACCCTGATCTCCACAAGCGCAGCTTTGGCGAGTGGGCGGGTGTTCTGAGCCAGATCGCGGACGCTCTAGCCGCGTTGATCACAAGCGAAGAGAGCGAGACGACTGTCGCGATTCCACTGGCTGCTTCCGTGTCCAACATTAAGCAACGCCAGCGCGCGAAGGTCGCACTTGCGAATCTGAAAGTCGTGCTGGACCAAGTGCCGTCGCTGAAGCAGGAGGTGCTTGCGAAGGCGTCGCTCACGAAGATCGCGTACGCTGCTTTGCTGTAGAGAGAGCATCCTGACATGATGATCGGTCTATCTCAGGTAGGCAATTTGCGAGACAGATGAGTCAGCACGAACAGAAAAAATGAGGAGGAGTGATGGTCTTTAATCATACACAATTGATCTGTCCATCCAATGTGGACATTACTTAAAATGCATATTGAAAAATGACTGGTGCGATGGGTTGGTTGTATAGCCTGTTTGTCCACCTACCTGGTATCTGACGCGTGGTACTCGCGCGCCGCCTGCTGCACAAAGCTCGGGAACGTTCGTCTCCGCATCTTGTCGAGCTCCATGCGCAGATACTCGATCTCCTCAGTCTGCGATTTCGCCAAGTCCACGAGCTTGCGGCGCACGATGATCGCCTTGAGCTGCGGGTTCTCGGCCGACTCGCCTCCGGCGGACGACGGCATCGCGTTGCGCAGCGCCGCGCTTTTCCGACTCGAGAGGATGTCTTCGCGGATCTGCACCTGCATCTGCAGCTGCTGCGCCTGCTGCTCAAAGCCCTGGTTCTCGCGCACGCGCTCGCGCCACTGCTTTTGCAGCTTTGCCATCGCCTGGTCCATCTTGATGAGGTTCGTCTGGTGGTTCTTGCCCAAGTGCACCATCTTGGCTTCGAGTAGCGCGACCTCGCGCTTCTGCTTCTCCGAGGTGTCGCCCGTGTGGAAGAGCTCCTGCAGATCCTTCGTCACGCGCAGCAGCTGGATGTCCGTGTACCGCTCCTCCATGTCCTTGGTCTGCATCTGCAGCAGCGAGTGCTCCCACTCCATCACGTTGATGTTCTTGCGGAAGTTCTTGATTTTGCTCAGGATGCCCACCTGGTCCTTGCCGTGCAGCTGGATGACGTCGTTCAGCGACTCGACACTGGCCCTCGCGACGAGCAAAGCGTCCGCTGGCGCCGCGTACCGGAGCAGGTCGTCCGAGCCCATGCCGCAGCTGCTCGACTCGTCCTGACCCTGCTTGATGTGCATCAGCAGCGGCGAGTTCTCAGCCAGCGCTTCAAGCTGCCGCGTCGTGACTTCACACGCAGAAACCTGCTCCTGCAAGGTGTACTGGAGCTCGGTCAGCTTGGCGCGTAGCTCCTCGGCGACGCTCTTCGCGAGCGCGTATTGGTCAGCTTTCTCCTTGGCAGAGTGCTCAGCCAGGATCTTCTTGGTGCGAAGCGCGTTGAGCGCACGCCACACGCGGTCTTCAATGAGAATACCATCGGGACGGTCGACATCGTAGTCCAGCGGCACAACATGGCGCTGACTCGCGACAACGCCACTCGAGTCGAGACGCTTGAGCTGCGGCTGTGGCTGGTAGTCTAGGTACTGGAAAGGGTCCAGGTTCGAATCGCCCTCCACGCCGTCGCTGTTCGAATGCTGCAGACTCTGCAGCAGCGTCACTGCCGAGAGGTTTCGAGACGACGGATCGCCAGCCAAGCCCTCGGCGAGAAGGCGCTGCTTGCCATTGGCACCTGAGCCATTGGTGTTGAGCAAGGAGCTGCTCGCACCCATCCCAAGATGCTGAGAGCTCTTGCCGCGCTTTGCAGCTCCCCCTTTCCTCGCCACGCTGTCCCCTCCATCGCGGAGCAAGTCGTCACCCTTCCGCTTCTTGTAGAGCTCCACAAGGTGCTTGATGAGATCGTGCTCCAATGGCGCTGCTGCTGCAGCTCCAGCACCGCCATTGGCGCCTATGAGCTCCTCCAGCTCCCTGAGAAAGTTCTTCTCGCAGCTCTTGTCTTCGTCGACCGCGCGGTGCCACTCGTCCTTTGAGCCGTCCAGCTGGATCGCAAACAGCTCGTTCTCCTTCTCGCTCTTCTTGATCTCGCTCTGGAGCCCTTGCATCGTCGCTTCGATGCGCTGTCGTCCCAGCAGCAGCTGCTCGTGGTCCATGAGGTCCTCTGCGAGCCGCAGCTCGTACAGATGCTGCACGAGCACATTGCGCCGCATGTGCAGATACGTCTCCTGCAACGCGCGCAGCTTGTCGTCGAACGCCTTGCAGATATCGCTGATATCGCCCCGGATCTTCTTGAGCTCCAGGTCCAGACTCTTCTTGTACTTCTCCTTCTCCTCGAGGAACTTCTGCTGCGCGGCCTCGAACTGCGCGGCTAGCTTCTTCTGCTCGGCGGTCATCTCGTCCGCGGGCGTGTCGATCATCCACTGCTCCTTCACGAACGACTGGGTCGCGAGGTTCTCTTTCTTCATCTCCAGGGTGCCGTCCATCATGTCGGTAAGCGCGCGGCCAGCGACGTCGTCCTTCTGGCGCTGGCGCTCAAGCTCGAGTTTTTCCTGCGCCTCTCGCTCGCGCTTGCGGCGCATCTCCTCGGTCTCGTACATCTTCTGGGTCATCTCCTCGGGCCTGACCTCCAGGATGGACGCCGCGATCTCGTCGGTCGTCAGCTGCGGACGGTACAGCTCCTGCGCCGAGGCCTTGGTGCCGAGCTCGGTGCAGATTTCCAGGATGCGCGCGTTCTTCGCTTCGATCTCCTCGATCTTGGTCTCCTTCAGTCGCACCAGCGCGTTGAACTCGTCGTTGAACTCGACCACGAGGAAGCGCACAAAGGACTTGAGCAGGTGGATCTGGATGCGCTGCTGCTTGCGCGTGCGGATCGCCGCCGGGTGGTACACGAGGTGGTACGTCTGCATCTCGCTGTAGCTCTGGCTACCTCCAGTGGTGCTACTCAAGCTCTTGGCTTTCTCGGCGAGCCACTTGTTGAGCGACGGGTGGTGGATTCCGGCGTCGATGAGCCACTGCAGGTTGTTGCTCGGCGCGAGCACCTGGTTGAAGCGCGAGAGTGCCGTCTCTGTTGTTGTTGTTGTTGCTGCTGACCCTGATGCAGCGGCTTCTTGCTGCTGGTGCGCGAACTCGATTGCGCGCATGAGCTCGATCTTCTTTGCCATGAGCAGCTCCTGCTTGTTCTGTCGGCGCATGGGGAAATTGTACACAAAGAGCCCATTCTGCTGCTGGGAACCACTACTGGGAGGCAGAGGCGAGAGCCCTCGCAAGCGCACACCCTGCACGGTCGCCAAGTCCCAGAACTCCTGCTTCATGCGCTCGCGCACGATGTTCATCTTGGCCAGGTCCTTGAGGATCCCCTCACGCACGCGCTCGGCGCGCTCCTTGTTCTTCTTGAGCAGCTGGTCGCGCCAGTCTGCGTTGATCACAAACTCGTCGCGCGCCAGGCGCTCGCCCTCGGGCAGCTTGTCGTTCTCCGTGAGCAGCATCTTGAGCTTCATCTCGAGATCGTCCAGCTGCGCGCGCGTCTGGTTCTTGAGGCGGTCGAAGCGGTTGCGCGCGTTGAACTCCTCGTTCTTGCGGAGCACCTGGAGGAACGGCTTGAGCTCCTGCTCTTGCGTGGGCTTGAACGTGTCGTCGTACTTGGCGAACGTCGTGATGTTGATATACAGTGGGCTCATATTGAGCTCCGCATTAGCAGTAGCAGATGACGACGAGAGTTCTTTTACGTCGGCTGGAATGCGCACGTCCAGTAGGAACACGCAGCCGTCGCTGCCCGTGGACACTAGGTACACGTCGTCCTCGATGTTGAGGAACAGCAGCGACGTCACGGGTCCCGAGTGCACGACGATGGTCTTCTTTTTGGCCGCCTGGACGTCCTCGAGCTGCCACTCTTTGCCTGTCGCTCTGGAGGACCCTGCTGACGTTGAGCCTGAAGAGCTAGAGCCACCAGTTCCACCTCCGCCACTAGAATTAGCCGCGCTGAACGACACCAGCCAGATCGTGATCGAGCCATTCATACCCGCGGTGGCTACCAACTCGCCGCCGTCCACCAGAGCTCGCGGGTACAGCGCCATGGTCGAGATGCCGTTCTCGTGCGCGTCCTGCGCGAGCACCTTGGACAAGATGCTGATCTTCTCGGTCGGGTCGAGTACCATCTCCATGTACTTCATCACGTGAAGGCTGTTGACACCGGGGGCGACCGCGAGCATCATGCTCGTCGGCGCGTTGCTCAGAAACTTAAGCGCCGCGCACTTGGGGAGCATGTCTTCGCCGAACGCGACCACCTTGGTCTTGAGCTGCAGTGGCCCTGAGGCCCTGAAAGGGCCCTCACCACCAGCACCAAACGTACTCCCAGTCTGCTGGTACCTCGCAACGTAGAACAGCCCTCGCGACGAGAAACACGTGAGGATGAGTGCACTGGCGTTGTGCGCCGGGACGCTCCACTTGACGTCCACGACGTGCTCTTTCGGCTCGAGCAGCGTGAAGAACGCGAGCATCTGGAAGTGCTTCTCGTGGTCCATGGAGACCAAAAACACGACGTTGTCGCGCGTGGATGCGGCGAGCAGCACCGTCTGGGCCGGGTGCATCTCCAGGATGTCGAGCGGCGCGCCGTCCTCGACAAGCTGTAGCGAGTGCAGCGGGATGAGCTCCACGGCGCCATTGCCGCCGACGATCTTGGACACGCAAAGCACTCGGAGGCGTCCCGTCTGGTCGCCCACCATGAGAACTGGGTCCGCGGGACTCGAGGCCAACGCAGTGATGATGACGTTTGGTGCCGGCTCAGCACCATTGAGAGAACCAAGCGGCGGGAGGCTCTCTCCGGATTGCGAGCTCGACATCTGGCTTAACGACGCTGCTGACTGGGCTTCTCCCCCTGCTGTTGACGTTGTGCCGCCCATGCCCGTGAAGCTGCCGTCAGAGGATGCAACGAGTCCAGGATGCGAGACTGGCGAGTGCGCGAACAGCAGCGGCAGGCTCGTTTCCGCCACGAGGCGACACTTGCTGATGCTCCACAGGTACAAGCGGCCACTGACACCGCCGCTCGCGATCACAGCGTCGTTGAGGTACGTGCCACCCGAGGGCGTCAGCGCGGAGCTCGCGAGCACCGCGCCGACAGGAAAACTCCCACACGAAACGACGAGATGCGAGTCGCTGTTGTTGTTACTGGATGTCGTCGCACCATTTGGACTCGTGACCATGCCCGCCATGCCGTCGTCATCCTCCTCTTCGTCCATAAGCACGCTGCTCTTGAGCTCGTAGATGCTGCCGTCGCGCGTGCCAATGTAGATCTTGGAGTGGCTGGGCGACGGCGCCATGCACGCGACAAGACTCGCTTCGCCATTGCTGTTGCCATTGCTGGAAGTGCCGACTGACCCATTAGCGGACGAGCCAGCAGCAGCACTGGCGGGCAACGACGCGGTCTGCATGGCCTCCCAGTTCTTCTCGTTGAGCCACAACACGCGGCCATCCGCGTAGGATAGGATGACCGACTCGGCTGTGTACACGATCCCGGCGATGCAGCAGCGGGTCGGCTGCACCGCCGTCTCGATGATCTGCACGATGTTTGCAGACGCGGCGTCCACGAGGACCAGCTCACCGGCTCGATTCGCAGCCAAGAGCCGCTCGTTTTTCACCCACGCGTGGCAAATCCACTGACTGCGCTTCTCCTCGAGATCAAAGAGCTCTGCGTCGCTCGGGTCCATGTCCCTATCACCACCGACTGGTAACGCGCCGACGCGACCATATGAAGATGCCGCAGCAGCGGCACCTCCAAGGTGAACGGTCACCTGGCGGAGCAGACTCGAGTCTTTGCCGCGGTAGATCTTCCAGATCTGCATGCCGTCGTCGCCTCCGACGACAAACTGATCGGCGTTTGCGGGGTCGAACGACACGAACGCGGCGTCGATCGTGAGCACGCCACTTGCGCAACCTTTCACGGGCTCGAGCTGCTCGACGTCCCACACACAGAGCCGCTGCCGCTTGACAAGGTGTTTTGACACGGCGGCAGTGATAGTAGTAGATGCGTCTACTGTGTCACTGTTGCTGTTGTTGTTGTTGTTACTGCTACTGGCTCCAGGCACCAACCGCAGCTTCTGGTCCATATCTCGACTACTACTCGTTGCTGCTGTAGTTGCACTACTGTTGGCTTCATCGCTCTCATCCGCCTCCATGGGCCGCAGACTCGCGAGCCGGCGACCGCAGCGCGAGAACGCGATCTTGGAGTACTCGAAGCGCGCGCCGTGCTGCAGTTTGCCGCGCAGCTTCTTGTCCGGGTACGAGTAGAGCAGGATGTCGGGGCTCGGCTCGCGCGCCGTGACCGCGACCGTGGCTGTGCGCCAGTTGCAATCGAACGCGACCAGCTGCCGCGGCTTGGCGCGCAGCAGAAAGTGCTGCGAGTTGGACACTGTTGACGTGAACGCCAGCGTGTTGCCGCTCACGAACACCATCGTGTGCTCGTCCGCGAGCTGCAGCTGTCGCCCGCTGTACGCGAATGCGTGGCGCGCCGTCACGTCAATCGGCATCTTCCAGGGCAACTAACTATCTCTCAATCGCTTGTCTTTCCGAGTCTTTCGTGGCCCTCAAGCCAAAGTCGCGCGAGGCGCTTGCTGGCCATGAAGAGACGCGGCCGACTCAACTTTTGTTTTCGTCACATGTCGCAGATCACGAACGACTTTGATTTTGGATCCAGCATCCAACACATGGGTACAGTTGAGTTGCCAGCCTTACTGTACCGTTGGTACATTACGGTACTGTCAGTACCGTTGGTACCGTGGACGACCAGAGCGAGCGAGGGGATCAGCATGGGTCCATTTGCGTTTTTGTTGTGAGGTTGTTCATTACGAGGCATTGCATGGGAGGCCAACAGCTCATTGACAATGTGTGCTGCTTCGCAAAGGTCTCACTCATCTCGCCAGTCCATCAGTTGAATTGCACGCATGAACAAAGCAAGTAAGCGCAGCGTCAGAATAAAAAAAGAACGTTGGTATTTTATTGTAGTTGAGGGAAAAAAACAAAGGTTCACAGACACGCCCAAAACAGAGCCACTGCACCAAACCAAAAACGGAGCCGATCCGAGGCTTTGTGTCCACGCACTCACTCAAGCACACAATGCAGGAAGGGACATGCAGCAGCAGAGGTGGTGGTGGCGGAGGACCGAGACAGTTAAATAGGTCCATCCAAATTCCACCCTCGAGTCGTTCGTTCGTTTGGGTGGGAATGTTGTTCTCTTCACCGACGCAGTTTACAAAGACGCTCTAGTTGCTGCTGCTGCTGCCACATGCAGGAGTTGCACGTACGTACGATCAGACACTTTATTCACTGTCGTTGGTCTCTTCTTCCTCCTCGTGCTCGTCGTTCTCCTCATCCTCGTCGACTTCAGGGGTCTCCGTGTCCTCCGAATCCGCCAGCTCCTTGTCCTCGGTGTACGTCTGCGTGACGTCGTTGCTCTTCTCGGCAGTCTTGGGCTTGTTGATCATGCACGTCGTCTTCTTCGACTTGCCGGCTTTCTTGGCTGGCGCCGACGTTGGAGCTGGGGTAGTCACAACAGGTGCCTCGGTAGCAGCAGGAGCCGAGGTGGTCACAGCAGTGGTCGCAGCAGGGGCCACGGTCACAGCGGTGTCGTCGGTGGTAGCACTTGGCGCGTCAGTGGCAGCACTCGAAGCGCTGGTCGCAGCGCTTGGGGCATCGGTCGTCACGACATCACCCGCCGAGACATCGGAAGATCCCTTCGCAGAAGAAGCGCTTTGGGAAGCACCCGAGCTTGAAGATTCCGATGGGTACTCTGAGTCCTCAGTTTCAGGAGCCTCCGTGGCTGGAGCATCAGTGGTAACTGGAGCCTTAGTGGCTGGAGCCATGGTGGTAGCAGCTGGGGCGGTCGTGGCTGGAGCCGCTGTGGTAGTAGCTGGGGCCGTAGTGGCTGGAGCTGCAGTGACTGGGGCCGTCGAGACAGCGGCTTCAGTAGTGGCTGGAGCCGAAGTGGCTGGAGAAGGGGTAACTGGAGCCTCAGTGACAGGAGCAGCGGTCACTGGAGGAATGGAGGTTGGCGCTTCAGTGACTGGAGCTGGTGTTGGCGCCACAGTCGTCACAGTCGGCGTCGCAACGGTGGCGTTGCCGGTCGAGCCGCTGCCAGCAGAGTTGGTCGAGTTCGTGGCCGCGCCACCGCCGATCTTCTCGTTGATCCAGTCCAGCACGTACGTCACGCGCACATACACACCCGCAGCTTCACCACACACGCCACCCCAGCTGACAAGACCGATGAGCTTGTTGTTGGACACGAGCGGACCGCCCGAGTCGCCTTGGCACGAGTCCTTGCCGCCGCCTTCACCGGCACAGAGCATGCCTTCCGTGATGCGGTTGTTGTACTGCTTGTTGCACTCGGCGTTGGTGATGATGCGCACGTTCACTTCCTGCATGGTCGAGGCGGCGACACCGGTCTCGGTCATGCCCCAGCCGCGCACGACCGCCATGGTCTTCTCCTTGTTGTCCGAGCCGTCGGCAGCCGCGAGCGGCACGGTTTTCATGGTAGACGGCGCCGAGAGCTTGAGCACCGCGACGTCGTACAGGTGGTCGGCCTTGTTGTACTGCGGGTGCACGTAGCTCTCGGCGACGGCGATGCGCTCGCCCTCGAGCGTGCCCTTGGCGTACTTGGAGCCGATGGACGCGTACATGGTGATGGTGTCCTTGACGCAGTGCGCCGCCGTGACCACGTAGGACGGCGCGATGAGCGAGCCGCCGCAGTACGTCGTGCCGTCCGCCGACTTGCGCAGACTCACGATGTACGGGTAGAGTGAGGCGTCGGCCTCCGAGCCGCCGTAGATGCGCTGCTCGTCGTTGGCCGAGTCGTCGCTGCCGGTGCTCGCGCTGGGCGTGTCGAGCTCGTCCGTGAAGTCCCAGGCGCGCACAGCGGCCGTGAGCGCGCCGAAGAGGCCGAGATGGAGGATCGCGTTCACCTTCATGCTGCTTTATGTAATTGAGCGGATCTGTGTCTGCCTGTGTGGTGAATGGAATGCGCTTGTGATTCTTGGGATTGAGAGATGCCGCCGCTGGTGTGCCTTTACAGAGAGGGAGAGAGCGGGAAATTCAGTACTGGCCGTCTCGACGCCAATGGGGGAATGGGGGATGGCGGGCGACTGGAGCTGCTCGTGCCAGATGGTTCCGCGGCGTTTTCCACCGTCCGCCAGGCACACAATGCACGACGAAATGATGAAACCGGATCGAAAGAATATAACTCACGCTCACACATCAGCTGTGATCGCAGGTATGATTATCTGTTATATACAGGGTGTTGAGATTGGAATGTAACACTAAAATAATATTTTCATATCGAATATGGACTATATTGAACTTTTTAAGAAGATGTTCTGCAGATTAGGAGGCGGGTGATCGTGCTGAATAGCCGAGCACTGGCTCTTCCGCCTGCCAGTTGGAATGCGGGAATTGAGGCTTTGCGAGTCGCGTAGAGTCGAGGCGGACAAGTGCGTCCATGGTCGTTTGCCTGTGAGTGTGAATGGCAGACGACACTGGCCATGACCTGTGCAGCTTTGTAAACCCTGGCGACTGGCAGTGTTGGCCATCACGAGCCAATCCGCACCGCAGTTTCCACCAATACTGCCATTAGAAATCTCCCTCGCGAACGGCAGCAAGCAGCACGAAGCGACGGTGCTCGGATTGTCATGTGATCGCTTGACAAGCGAGCGTCCCACACTGCTACACAGCCTACAGCACCAAACGCAAGCTGGCTCTGTCTATAGAGGCGAGGGATCATCGTGCAGACAGGAACGCGCGCGTGCTCTCTATTTTTGCAAACTATGGACCGACAACGCTCCGATCCCAATTGCGAATCCGCACAAGACTGTGATTGTTTGGTTTTCATGGTCAACGCGTGCAATACAACGTCAAGCAAGCCGTATCATAATATTATTTGAAGTGAAAGTGCAAACGTTTTGAGATTGTGACTTTGGTGTCGCCTGCCGCTTGTACATATCCATAGGATAGATCCGTGCCAAGTGTCCACAAAGTCAGAAGTTGCCAAACTCCATTTTCCGAATGTGGACCATCGGCTGACTGGCCCATCCAGCAGTAACACATCCAATCCTTTCTCCTCTGTTGTTGGGGAACACCCTTCCTTGGCAGTGTCTATCATTTCGTGCCGCCGCCAATACAATACAATACGTCTCCTGCGAGCGAGAACCCGAGCCAAATCTGTCAAATACAGTGCATCGCGGATGGACAACTGATCAAAAGCGTGACCTCGTCTCAGTCTGTAAAAGCGCAGTGAAGTTGACGGATTGTGAGTTTTCAGCAAAGCAACAATCACGATCACTTCAACGTGGACGGACGATGATAAAATGCACCAGCAGTCCAAACAGTCAATAAGACACAGTACCAATTGGTATTGGCCAACGACTGACCGAGCAACAACATTTGCCGTTTGCATGGAACTTTCATCGGACTCTCCGGTGTCCGGTACTCATAGATGTGCAAAGGCCAAACAACGTGGAAAGCTGTATAATAGCTCAGGTCAGGTTGCGAGGTGGCGGGTAAAGCAAACAAGCAGGCAGGCAGGCTGACTGGGACTTGGACGCCAAGTATCAAACCGTGAATCGGATTGCAATGGGCAAAATCTATACAGTAGTAGTGCTCCATTTGCCCCTGGGGGCACTACACTTCGTCAGCTTCCACCGAGCCCACACTACAACAGAGCAGCAGCAGTAGTAATACACCAGCAGTGAGAATAAAGCAAGGCCACTTGGCTTTGTCCCTTGACTTGGCAAGCAGCAACCTTGTCTTTCTTGAGATCGATCCTAGACACCACCATTACAGTGAATATTTTTCATAAGGGGCACTTTGAAGTGCCTCATATAAGGGCACGGCTACAGCCTTGAACTATGAAGGAACAAACCACACTCATATTTTCACGAAGAGCCACAATACCTGAATAGTGTCATGGATAACACGTCGCGAGCGGGATAGGTCGCAAGCACTGCAGCGCACCACATGGACCATTCAAGTCAATCAAGGAGGCGAAGACGGCTGTGAAGAGTTATGGAGTTGACAATGGCTTTCCTCTAGTAGTGAACACCTCGTACCATAACTGTGCTGTGATGGAATGCGCCTTGGATGGCATCAAACAAAGTCACAAAGCCGGTGGCTGGGCTCCGACTGAAGGCTTGCGCGCGTTACGAACGAAGAAGGCTGGCTGTGGATACGGACTGAAGATCAGAGTGATTCCTGGTCAACTTGATCGATGGTCTGTCCAGGTCAATCAGGACATTCACACAGGTCATTTACAGCTATCGGAGAATTCAATCGGCTCACTGCCAGCGGCGCGAAGACACCTCAACATAGCAGCACGACATCGACACCGCACTTGAAGGGGGGTATATGTTGATGGACTGTACGTATCAGATCAGCAAGCACAAGATGCCGTTGTTACACGTTGTCGACGCCACAGGGACACACGAAACATTCACGGTGGCATGCTGATTCCTAGAAAACGAGCTCGAAAGCACGTATCGTTGGGCATTATCTGCTATCGAGCGCTGTCCTTCGTATTTACCGGTGGTCGTTGTTGTTGATCACGAGAAGGCGCTGATAAACGCGCTCGAATCGCTGCGATTGACATCAACTATCCTCTTGTGTCGCTGGCACGTTGGAAACAACAACACCTTGAACTGCAAGAAGTGGGGTATGTCTGATGTTGCTTACCAAAAAGTAATTGGTGTGTGGAATGGTGCGATCTATCAAGCCGAAGCGGAGAGTGAGCTGCTGAGTAGATGGAACGAAGCAAAAGACAACCTGCAGAACAGCGTTCATGAGCATCCGTGGCTGCAAGTGCCGCAAGACCAACACACCACCAAGTGCCTTCGACAAGCAGTCTCCTACATTGACACCACCAAAATCACACTGATTCACCGCATCGCTAGCTTCTCAGTGAACAAGCATCTCCACTTTGGACACACAACACAACCTCGCGAGCTGAAGGCGCGCGTTGGAGCGGCATCAAGCTGCAGCTTTGTCGTTCTCGTGGAACCCTTCTAGGCGTGTGTGACTGTATCGACAAATCAACCAAGCGAAGACTCGTGCTTCTCTCAGACAGAGTCAATCGCGAGTGGTTGGAGGTGCTCACGCTTCCGGTGGACACGTTCGCTCCAGTGCTGAGCTGTATTACTCATTTTGCTCTAAAGAAAACACACGAGGAGTACAAGAGGGCTCTACACGCCATCGATTTGCCTTTGTGTTCAGGAACAACACGAAAGGCATGAGGCTTACCTTGCGCTCATGAGCTGAGCCGTTTGCCGGCGAATAAGACAGCTCTCTCCCCAACCAAATTCCATCCGCAAAGAGAGGATTGGCGAAGATTCTGATGTACATGGTGTTCTGGAGCCACTGACTGTTGAGCGAATTCGAGGTCGACCTCCAAGCAGTCATTCGCGAAACACAACTCGTAGTCCGTCTCAGTTTGAGAGAGTTCAGAACAAAATCGCATCGAAACGCTCACACAAGAGCACGCAATGCCGTAAGTCTGGTCACAATAAACACAGATGTTCCGACCTGCACGGAGCACGCGGCAAATCAAGGCCAGAGCAAGTGGTACCGATCTCACTATCGCCTGCTCGGTACCCGTGTCGCCAACTAACTCTCCAGCTCGATCACTACTCGCGCCGTCACGTAAAGCCTCCGCTCGCTCGGGTCCCGACACGCCGGCTGACACCCTAGGAAGTTCGGTTCTTAAGGCGGCACGGGAAGTGCAAGAAGATGTGGGCTCGTGCAAAAACCGGGAGTCGTAACAGCACAAGGGGAGCACACAGTCCAGCTCGCTTCCAGGCTTGTCGCGCGCAACATGATACCACGCATCGCCATGCTCCTGTCCATCTTTTTGAGGCTATCGTTCTCACGCGCCTGATAGTTAAACATTTTCTTGGTCAAAAGCGCATGACAATGCGAAGTCTTGATTAGATGTTGCTAATCGCAGTCTCCATTTGTACAATGTCCCTTAGTTACTCGCGCTCGAGGATGTGCCTTGGTGCATGAGCTGCGTGGAAGTGCTTCTCAGCATACAGCAATTGTGAGAGCAAGGTATAATATTAGTTGCTAGTAGTGGACGTCAAACTCACCCGTTCGCTTTGATCCCCCTCCTTTGATTCGCGTGGTGTTCTATCTCCTTCCTCTTTAACGGGCCTGGTCTCATGTAAAGTGAGCAAGCCACTCCCCCGCCAACTAACAAAGTGCAAACGACGGAAACTCCACGTAACCCGAGGAGGGCAAATATTTGATCATTTTTACATAGCATTGAACTAGAACCATTGTAGTAAAACAAAAAAAAAGTATCCAGCTCCCTGAACACGAACACCCGTTGCGATCTGGAGCCGTTGGTCATGCGAACGCAGCTCTGCTCGTCATTGTCCGTGGCTAGCGCGTTCATCAGGTATTCGTCGAATGAGTGCACTACGTCACAGAAATGCGCAGACTAGAAGCGACGTGAGATGCAGACCGTTGCTCCGGCGGAGCCTACCCCTCAACTCGTCCCATGTCCATCGGCGAGCGAGCTCGCACCCGACCTAGGAGAAGTGGCTTGCGCTCATACAGTGCTGGCAATAAATATAAGACCACCGCGAACGCGAGTGCTGAGAGCGCAAAAGTTGATGAATGGAGCTGAAAACTGGACACTCCACTCCGCCACCGAAGTTCCCCTTTTTGTGCGCGTTCCAGCCTCTAACAATGAAAATTGACAGCGTGACAGAAAATAACGCTATTTGTGGGTG
>JAASFI010000663.1:0-20353 GCA_023333705.1 Globisporangium viniferum | reverse complement strand
GACTCGTCCAGTCAGTCATTAGACCTTTCAGCTCCTCCCCGTCGGTTCGAGGGTGTTACCTGTGGGGCTAAACAACAAGACTTCCAAGATAAAGGATGAAAGACGCGCATTGACATCTTCCGTGTCATGAGGTGTCATGAGATGCCAACGAGCAAATCGAGCAAATCGAAGGCTTCAAAGACTTCCATTTCCATTTTGTTTCAGTTCAACCAAGAGAGAGCCCAGATCGGTTGCTCTGACGCATGGCACCACTCTGCGAGAGGTTGCGGCCTGCGAGCCCGCGCTGCAGCTGCAGTTTCTTGCTGCCCGCTGCGTTGGTGCCACCGCCACTAGCAGCAGCAGCGGCAGCCGAGAGCTTCCGGAAGGCGCTCGGGAAGTCGACGTCGTCCCGTGTCAGAGCCCCCAGTCCCAGCGCGTCACCACTCGCCAGTGATGAGCTCTTGGCACCATGCTCGCCCAGCAGCAGATTCCGACTGCTTGAAGTATTATTATTGTTGTTGCTGTTGTTGTTATTGCCCGATCGCTCGTCCGCCGCTTCGTCCCGCACGAGCACCTCTTTCGACAGCGGCACGAGGCTGCGGATGCGCTGCTTCACGTCCGGCGGGATCGACTGGCTCGTCTCCGTGAGCGGGATCTCGTTGCACACGAGCGGCGGCGGGTCCTTGGGGATGACCGCGTGCGCGTCGGGTACCCACTTGCGCGCCGGGACCGTGTACATCGCGTGCAGCTCCAGGTTCTTCTTGAGGGACGACGCGTTCGACGGGCTCTTCATCAGGAACGTGAGCGGCTGTGGAGCTTCGAGAGGTTTGCCCTCTCCACGCTCGTAGTAGTTTGCACCACCAGCACCACTGGTCTTGGTGGGCGAGCCTGGCGTTCGCATCTGTCCACCACTGGGCGACACCACAGAGGTCGAATGGTGGTGGTAAGTGTGCTGCTGGCTCTGTGGAGTACTACTCCCTCCCCCACCAACGTAACAGTGGTGCTCCGAGAGCTTGGTCAGCGTGCTGATGACGTTGATCTCCAAATGGCTCTTCACGTGCTCTTCAAAGTTGACCGTGCACACGTTCGAGAGAATCTCAAAGCAGTAGCCGAGCACGTCGCTGGGCGTCGCCTTCGCCTCGGCGATACGGATCACACTCGGCAGAACGCCGTCATCCAGGAGCTTCAAGAGGTGGTGGGTACACTTGGAGAGCAAGCCGAGCGCGGCCAAGAGGTTCACGGTCGGCTCGCTCTTGATCTCCGGCAGGTCGAGCATGAACACGATCGCCCTGATGACTCCAGCATTAAGGAGCGTCTGCTGGTTGCCCGGCGCGTTCACGAGCTTCCGCAGCGCTGCCGACATGAGCAGGTGGTGGCTCTCTCGAAAGTAGCTGCTGGAGACGAAGTGCAGCAGCAGCTCGCCCGCGCGGTCTTCGAGCACGCGCGACGAGTTCACTTTGCCCACGACGACGTTGCACGCCGCGATCGCGCAGATCTCCTTGAGGTCGTCGCGTGCCACGTACACGTCGTTGAGGATCGCGACTGCGCGGAAGTTGACAAGCACTGCGAGGAGATCAACCGCCGCAGATGGAGAGGGTAAGTAGCAGCTCATGTTGTGCAGGATCAGGCAGCAGATCTTCACGTCTGTCGCCATGGGGGACGACAGATCGCCGTCAGACTTGCTGGTGTACAGTTTGCCGCTGCCTCTGGACTGCTGCTGCTGCCGCTCGCTGTCCCTTTGAGAGGCTACGGGGACGTGCTGCCTCAGGAAGCGCATGATCTCAGGGACCACGAGGCGCGGCAGCACGGACAGCTGGCACGACAGGTTATACACGACCGCGAGGCAGAGCGTCACGACCTCCTCGTTCTGCTCGTGGCGGTGGAAGACCTGGATGACGATCCTTAAAATGTGCTCGACGTCGAGCTCCGCGACGTCGAGCGTCGTGTTGCACGTGAGGTCGTGCACCGTGAGCATGCAGTTGCGCACGAGGTCGGCCTCTTTCATGATGATGATCTGCTCCATCCAGACGAACACGCCGTTCTTTAGACGCTCGAGCGATATCATGGCGTCGTTGGCGCTCGTGACCCGCAGGAGCACCATCGCCGCGAGCTGCCGGAGCTCCTCGGAGCTCGCCGGGTCCGAGAAGTGCACGCTCAGGTGCCTCTCGAGCTCCTCGTTGAGGAACACGGCGCAGAGCTTCTCGTTCGCGACGAGGTTCGCGATCGCCTTGATCGTCGTCATCACGGTCGCGCACTCGCGCTGCTGCTTGAGCAAGTGGATGAGCGCGCGCGGCGCGCCGGCGTCCAGGAACCGCGAGAGCATGTTGGTGACGGCCGAGAGGTTGCAGAGCGACACGGCGCACGCGTACCGGGTCTCGGGCGAGTCCACCTGGCAGAGCGACGCGAGCGCCCAGATGATCCCGTGGTCGATCAGCGGCCGCACGCAGTTCTTGGCGACGAGGCAGTTGGCGAGCGTCTTGATGCAGAGCGCCTTGATGCGCGGGTTGTCCGTGGTCACGAGCGCCATGATCATCACGGCGTCGATCGCGCCGTGCTCGATGAGCCGCACTTCCAGGCCGATGAACGACGACAGCCGGCAGAGCGAGAGCATGCAGAGCTCCTTCACGACCTGGTTGCTGCTCGTCGCCAGCTTGCTGCTGCGCGCCATGTGGATGAGGTCCTCGACGCCGAGCTCCTTGATGAGCTGCTCGCAACCTTCCTGGGTGGCCGTGAGGCTAAAGTACACGAACGCGCAGTTGATGAAAACCGTCTCCTCGTCTTCCAGGCGCTTGAGGCGTCGCAGGAAGCGGAACACCGCGCCGTTGCGCACGAGCGCGCGCTGGTTCTTTGGATGGCGCGCCAGGTGCGCGAGCAGCGTCACGGCGCTGCGCAGCGTCGTGGTCGGGTCGTCTGCAAACGCGCCTGCTCCTCTGCACGAAGAAGCCGTCGAAGACGGACTCGGTTGGTTGTTCTGCTCGCTCAGTGCGATCGCGAGCCTGGCGACCTCGTCGCCGCCATGAGGGAAATGGTCGCCGCCGTCCTGCGCGAGCTGGAAGAGCGCGTTCACCGCGAACGTCCTGCCCGACGGGAACCGGTGGATCAGGTGCACGAGCACGGGGAAGACGCCACGCTGGAGCATCTGCTGCTGGCGGTCCTCCGTGCTCGAGAGCCGGTACATGATCGCCGCCACGAGCTCCGTGATGCGCTCGTGCGGCGGCTCGGACGCGAGCTCCAGCATGCGCTCGAGTAGCTCCGAGGACTCGCCAAGCAGCGGCAGGCAGTCGTCGCTGCACGCGATGTTGTAGAGCGCGCCGACGGCGAACTCGACGTTCTTGGGCGTGCCCGTCCTGGTCAGCGTGAGGAGCTCCGACGTGATCTCGAGGACGAAGCCCGCCGGCTCCTCGGTGGAGCTCGCGATGATGCAGCAGAGCGCGCAGATCGCGTTCGACTTGACGTCGTTGTCCTCCATGCGACTCATCTCGAGCAGCACGCGCACGGCGCCTTCTTCGACGAGCTCGTGGTGCGTGAGCACGCTGTCGCAGAGGTTGCGGAGCACGCACGACTGGAGGTACACGAGTCGGTCGCTTCCGCCGCCGAAGCTTGGTCCCGTCTCGAGGTCGATAAAGTTCTCGACGTGCTGGCTCGCGCTCTGCACGATCGTGGCCGCGGGTACCCAGTTGCAGAGCTTGATTCGGCTCCCCTCGTCGATCGAGAGCAGCAGCAGGATCATCAGCGTGGTCTCCTGGATGTCCTCGTTCGTGGACACGAGCATCGCCTCGAGCAGCTTGCAGAAGCCCTGCGAGAGGATCTGCACGCGGTTGCCGGGGCTGTCGCAGAGCGCGACGAGCGCTCGCAGGGCCAGGATCTGAATCGCCGACGGCACGTTCGGCAGCTGGTACAGCAGGAACCGCGGGATGTTCTCGCTGAGCAGCGCGGCGTGGAACACCGGTACCAGCGAGGCGTTGTAGACCGCTTTGACGAGGTTCCCCGAGGCCGCCTCCCCGCTGTTGCTCGCGCGCGTGGAGAACACGAGCAGCTGCGCGAACGCGTCGCCGAAGTGCTTGATCGTCACGGCGTCGACCGAGATGTTGAACACCGTGAGCGCGCAGGTGCGCTTCGTTTCGGGGCTCGCGGCCGTGAACATGCGCGCGAGCGACTGGTCGATGCCTTCGAAGAGCAGCACCTCGACGAGTCCGTTCTCCTCGGACAGGTGGCAGAGCGTGGCCGCGAGGTCCTGGCGGGGCTTGGTCGCCATGATCCGCGAGAGCGCCTTGATCGCGCCCACGACGCCGAGCGCGACCATGGGCTTCCGAGCGGAAGCCACCTGGGACAGGTAGTAGAGCGCGCGACAGCAGTGCGCCTGGGTATGCGGGTCCGAGATCGCGCTGAGCTCGAGCACGGACTGGATCATCCCGTGACTGAGCAGCTTGGCCATGCTCTGCTCGAGGGCGAGCTGGTCCTTGGCCTCTTTCACGCGCGCGAGGATCATCTCCTCGAATGTCCTGGCGCACCGGCGCTTCCGCTGGGTGATCGACAGCTCCTCTGCTGCGTGGCTCTGCTTGAGTGCTGAGGGTGGTGCCTTGGGATCCACTAGGAGACCTCCTAGCGTCTGTTGCTGCGATGGGATCTCGCCGCTGATGGCTCGCCGCCGCCGCTGTGGGAACTGGTGCTGAGGCTGGTCGCTTGCATTAGGACCGATACCTCCAGGTTCAACAGGTGACAATGGCTCTGGTGAGTCCTCAGGTCCCAAGCTACCAGCGCCATCACCACCGTCACCATCTGCTGCGACCGCACTGCTAGTAGGATTAGTCAAGATCTTGGCTTCAGCGACTCTCTTCCCCACTTTGGCGAGCCTCTGGCGCAGCTGCGGCTGCAGGGGCGACACTGCGGCGGCGGCGGACCGGCTGCTCGGACCCTTCTGCTTCTTGCTGTTGAGGTGGTCGAGGTGGTCGAACCGCGATGAGTAGAGGAAGCCGTCGACCGTCGCCTGCTTGGAGCTGAACACGAACTCGCTCTCGTTGTGCCGCAGCGCCTCGTGGACGCGGCTGTGTGCTGACGTCGCAGTCGAGGGCCGTCGCACCAGTGCTTGGGGTATACCCGTTCCCGTTCCTGTTAGTGTTGCGGAGTTCAACTCGGAGCCCTTCCTCCTAAACGACCCTCGCTGGGTAGCGAGCAGCAGTAGCCCGGGCGTAAGCTCCTGATTGTTCGCGTTCTTGCAGTCGAACGTCGGGATCGGCACCTCCGAGAGCCGTCGGATCGACGCCGACTTGGCAAACACCGCACGGGTGGCCTCGACGCGTGTCTCTGCTGTAGCGACGCCCTGCAGTGGAACTCCGCTCGATGGACCTACTGCTACTGCTGCCTCTCGAGACATTCTCTGTATGCCCGCTCGCTCGCTTGCTGGCTGGCTGGGTTGCTGCTGTTGCTGGAAGAATACCGCGCGCTTCAGAGGTGTGTAGAATAATGGGAACGGTTAGCAGCACACGGTCGGAGTGGAAGCCCGCGGCATTGCTTGTCGTCGTCGCCGCCTGACCAGAGGTTGAGGGGCGACAGTGGCGCGTTTGAAAAGAAGCTCCAAGGTGGAGCTGGTGGCGGTGAAGACTGCGCGGACTTTGCAGGAAAGAAGTGGCAGCAGCAGACGCACTGCACGAAGTATGCTGCTCCGAGTCCCACAGACTGACTGACGGTGTGATAGGCAAGCAGCTATTCTTGGTGGACGTTAGCTAGCTAGCAATGGCCTGTGCTTTAGGATACTATCCTACTACCATCAGTTTCAACTCGCGCAGGGTGTTCAAGCAGTGAACGATTGAAAGGCAAACCGCAAGAGAGAGAGAAAGCAGTGAATAGAACTCTGTTCAGAGAGCGCGCGCGTCAGTCAGTCAGCCTTACGAACTCAGTGCTGGCGATGGCAGCGCATCCTTCATTCCCCGCCCCGCCGGATCTCTCGAAGCTGCTCAAGTTCTTCGCGTCGCCGTCGTACGACCACACGCACGCTGCGAGTGTCCAGCAGCAGCAGAAGCAGCCGTCGACGACTCAAAGGAATCGAGGTGCTCCAGGTGCTGAGCGTAACACATCACCACATCTACGCCATTCGTCCTCAGCACCAACCGCTTCGTCTCAGCGACAGCGACCACCATGTCAACTTCGCGGGACTCGGGAGGCTCGAACCTCCACTCACCAGGATCACCGCACCAAGCCAACGAGAGCCCCCGAAGCAACTAGAGCCCTGGGGTCTGCTACTACTACTACTACCACAGCAGCAGCTCAGAGACGACGCGGGTCGCCACCGAAAGAGCCCGCCAGCGACTGGAACGGCTCGACGCAGATCCCCGCGACCGTCGCAAAGCCCCTCAAGCACCAGATCCTCGACCGCACGTACATGCCGCCCGCGCCAGTGGTCGTGGACGCCTCGGGGGCTACGTACTTGATGCAGCGGCTGTCCAAGACCACGATCTCGTCGCAGCTCAAGCGCCACCAAGCGGACGAAGAAGCGGCGCTCGTAGCTGCTAGTGCGGCGTTAGCGGGCGCTTTCGAGCGACGGAGCCGTCACAACCAGAAGCAGTACAAGGGAACGAGGCTGCAGGGCGAAGCGGACGACGAGATGGCGGTGTCTTCCTTTTCAGCGGCAGTACCGTCGCCACCGGATTCGAGAGCGCGCGACGGCATCCAGACGCTGCTCATGTACCGCCGCGAGGTCGAGAAGCGACTGCGTATGAACCCGACGCATTTCCCAACGCAAGCAGCAGCAGGTGGGGACCCGTACTAACACACACACACACACACACACACACACACACACTTCGATCCATAAACCAAGCCTTGTATTAGCTATTAGCTATGCAGTATTCGCGTCAAGTTGCCTCCCTGGAGGTTAGTTAGCCGAGGATATCGCGCGTGTCGTCTCGGTCGTCCGAGCCGTCCGAGTCCTCGCCGCTATCACAATTGCCATTGCCTGCCATGCTACCAGCAGCAAAGCCACTGGTGCCATTCATCGACTTATGGTTCTTGCTCTTGTTGTCGGGCGAGTACTCCTTCGCGCCTCCGCTTCTCTTCTCGTCCTCCTCGCGCAGCAGGATGTCCTCCACCTGATAGAGCGAGAGCACTTCGCCCGTGGCCGCGAACTGCTGCGCGACCACTTTCTGCGCCACGAACGGGAACTCGCCGTCCGCGTCGCTCTTCATCTTCCGCAGCAGCGCGTCCAGGTTCTCCACGAGCACGCTGCGCACGCTCGCGACGCGTACCTGGAGCGCAAAGGTTTTCTCATCACTGCTGCCGCCTCCATCCTGGTGCTGCTGCTGATGGTGCTGACGTTGGCGCCGTGACCCGCAGTTGCCGTGGATCGAGAAGCAGAGCTGCTCCTTGCCGCTACCCCGAGCGTCGCGCCACGATTGGGACTTGGTGAACGACTGCGCCTCGCTGCCCTTCTGGACCTTGTAGATGTCCCTGCGAACGAGAACCAGAGTCAGTAAGGTACTACTTTGTATGGGAAGCAGGCAAGCTTGGCAACTCACGCGAGGAAGATGCACTTGTTGGACTTTCTGTCGTTCTTGGCGTGCGTCAAGTAGAGTTTGCCGTCGAGCGCGAGCCATAGCACGCGCTTCCGCGCGCGCTTGCCAATCGCAAACTTGAGCACCTGCGTATATTATAGTACAGTGCACCAGAAGTCCCGGGTATTCGTCAACGAATGAAGGTCTCAACGGTCTCAGTTACTTACAAAGCAAGTAAGTGACGGTCTCACCTCAAAGCCCGTGAGCAGCAGCTGCCAGAACGCCAGAAGCTTGAGCCGCGTGTGCGCATCGCGCGCTTCCTGGAGCTTGGACTCGATGGTGTATGCCTCGCGGTCTTTGCCTTTCCGATTCTGCTGGTGCTGGTGCTGGTGGCTGTTGCTACTGCCACCGAAAGGGTGTTGCAGTAGACTCATCGCTTCGGCGACCGAGTCCGCGACTGTGTCGAGGTGGTTCACCACCTGGGTCGTCGCGGTCAGCACGTTCTGGAACTTGCCCATCAATGGGACGCTAGAGATGGAGAGGGATGGTGCGCGGGTCTCCTGCTGGTCGACCTGGATCGAGTGGCTCTGCTGCTGGTCGTGGTTGTGTAGGCTGTCATTGGATGGTGGTGGAGGACGGAATTTCGCAGTAGGCGACGACAGTCGACGTGGCGACGGCGGTGGAGATTGCGGACGTCGTGCTGGCGGCTCGTCACGTGGCTTGGCGGACGAGAACGAACTGGTGGCGCCGCCGCCTTTGCCCCGCATGTCGATGATCGTCTCCTCTTCGTCATCATCCTCTTCTTCGTCGACGTCCACCAGGTTCGCGCGGTCACGGGGACTTTGGTACATGGCTGCCGCCTGCCTGGGGGTCGAGGCAGCGAGTTCTATTAGATAACTGCTCGGTTGTTGAGCAGTCAGTCGACTGGAGATTTGGGCAACGAGGAGGAAGAGGAGCGTCCTAACTATGGAGCGTCCGACCGGATTCGTTTCATTTCCCTAATGGTCGCGTCCTTTTTAGATCAAGAAACAAACCTGACCGAACCATCACTATTGATAGAGAGAGACCTATCCGAGTGTGAAGTCTTCCTTGTCCAGCCTCAAGCGCTCACACTTCCAGCTCCTCATTCGACAGAAAGCAGTCCAGCCGACTTCCACCGCCTATTCGAGACTCTTCGCCCGGTCGTGGTCCCCAGGCGCAATGTGTGTGATCCGCGACGAGTGCGTGCTGCTCGTGATGCTCCTGCTGCAGCTCGTGGGCGGCCTACCCGTGATGGCGCTCATGAAGATGTGCGGCATCGCCTACGTGGCGCTCTACGCCTTCGGCGCCGTGCTGAGCGTGAGCCTGACGTTCGCGCCGCGGCTGCGCTGGTGCTGCAGCTCCTTTGTCGGCTTCATCAACGAGTTCGGCATCTGTCTCTTCCTGCTGACGCACATGGCGCTACTCGCGCTCTCGACCTACACGACGTACATGTTCCTGCTGCCGTTCTTCCAGCACAGCAGCAAGGAGAGTTTCGAGCAGGTGTGTCTGCGCAGGAAGCTCAGCGACAACCTCTCGCACACGGGCTGCGACAAGCTCGCAGGTGCGTTGCGTTCCTTAAGAAGGTGGCGAAAGGTACAGTGGTTGTGATGACAGGGATGGCTCAGCATACTGCGTCTTTCGTTCGGATACCCTACCCTACACTAGGTTTCTACGCGCTCTCGCTCGTGGCGCTCACGGTCGTGAACCTCGCGTCCGCGTACCTGCTGCTGCTCGGGTCGCGGATAACGCGCCGCAACTGGAACGACAACGCGCGCCTGCTCAAGCACGAAATCGCGTGAAGCACCCAGACAAACACAGACAAACCAGACTACTCTTTTAAAAAAAGGGATGCATACACCGACGACCTTGTCATGATTCTGCAGTAGCTCAACTAATAGTGGTCGAATACAAACCTACAGAAGCAGCCGAGGTCCGTGGGAGTAAAGTGGGAGTAAAGTGGACAACCAAATTTCTTCCCACCATCTTGAGTTTGGTTGTTGCCGGTCATGGAGAAATAGACTGGGGCTTGTGTACGCCTCCGCTTTATGAACCGTGTGTCGACAGATGATAGAGACCAAGCATGTTGGGCTGCGTGTTCAGAGAGACACGGCATCATCATCCAGCATATCGAGCGCTCTCCGTTGAGCAAAACTCGCGATTGACTCGGTGGAGAGCTCGTCAGTCCAGCAGCGCAAGGAGGGCAGAGTATAGTCAACCACGCTTTGCGCCTCCCGTTGGTGTCGAGGTGGTGTCTTAGTCTTGACAGACTGATAATGCCTCGGTTCGCGAGTGATGGTCGAGTACATACACTCAAAGACCATTCCACCCAATAACTCAGTGACAACTGTATTAACACAATCACAGAACCAGGTCCCAGTATACAGCATCCCTATATTACGAGCGCAACCAAACCACTTCAGTATTTACTATACATCATAGGTAAAAAAACACCTGCAATAATGATGCCCACCAACTCGAGACACTGTTCTGCAGCAGCACGAATGTCACGGAAATGAACGCCCGATGAGCAGAGAGGGCGTTTGCATTGATATTGATATAGCGCAACAACATCACGCGCTTGCGAGACGGAGTCTTCGAGAAAGCAAGCTAAAGAGAGAAGAGTAAGCTCTTGACAACGCAAAAGCCAGCGACCGGCCATTCCGGAGCGGCTTAATAGCACAGAGTTGCGTTTATGTGTGTGACTGCTGGTGGTGGGGTAGTAGCCCAGCAACGAAAAGCGGCAAAGGATAGAATATGAGAACACATAATTAGCATGTATACTTCGAAGTGTTGTAGATGTCCACACCTAGAGAGCGGAGTTCAACTTGCGAATGTAAGACTGCATTCTGGATGCATGAAAGAATATTTGGATAATCAACCGACAAGGTCCTAATTGAGCGCAAATTTTTTGCTGAAAGAAAAAATCTCTCTCTTGGGCGTCCTCTTCTTTGTCGACAAAACTTGTATAATACTAGTAATTATACAACGCTCTCCATCATGTCGCTCTTTTGCTCTCTCTCTCTGGTGTTTATTGTATCTTTCTTCGTCGCTTGTCTTCTCCTGTACTGTTATTCTTCGTCTTGATGCTTTTGCGATACTTAGTATGATTAATGTGTAATCAGGTTGAGTTCCGTATTTCCTTTTAGACTATTGATAGCTGGTATGCGTCCTAAAAATTCTGCTCAGATCGACGCGGCATCTAGTTCATTGACTCCATTGCTTCGTTGGTTGATCAGATCCATGCATAGCAAAAAAAACAACTCTTTGCGCATCAACTGCGCCGGCCTTGTACGTTGAGAGCATGCCGTACTATACGCTGCACAGCATCCTTTCACTGGCTGTCGCGTTTAGCACCAGAATCGATAGTAGTGGCGTTGCTGGCAAAATTCGACTGATTTTTTCTCGCAAACAACGTTGGAGTACAAGAGCAGGAGAAACTACTACATTAGTAGTACTGGTATTACATGTATTTTACATCTCCAGATTTCTCCGAATTGAAAAGTTATCTTGGATAGTAAGGTGCTACTATATTTAATAGTAGTAAGTAGTAGTATCAATAGTAGTAAACATTAGTAGTGCTGTATTCCTTGACAAATATTGTATTAGGCAATTTTCAACGGAATATACCTAGTAAAAAAAATGAAGTTCTGTGGTCATACTTGTACGCAAAAAAACACCCACCCAAACTATTGCTGTCAACCTTGAGAGAATGCCCAGATGCTTGCTTCACTGCTCGTGTAGAAATGCGAGTGCTTTGTGGCTGTGAAGTATCGTCCTGGAACAATTACCAAGATGCGCAAGCGACAAAAGAAGAGTGCACTTGAGAACCCAAAACTCTACCCTGATCATTCCAAAGTGGGTGAGAGAAAGAGGTGGATCAGTTCAAAAATGCACCAGAATAATTCACGATTCCTCTGGTGGCAGAGAAATAGATCTGTATGAGAAAAAAGGCATACCACACATATCCCTCATTCTGAATGCCAGCCAGCGTTGAGCGGGGGTTCAAGGAGCGGCGGGATGCACCCATTTTGGGTGGGGAATATTTTGATATATATGTATATATTTAAATCCAGGGCAGGATTCTATTTGAGCGCCATGTTTTTCTTCCCTCTCTATTGCGCGGCGCCATCTTCTTCTTTGTCATCGAATTGACGCAATACTAATACATTAGTGTCATCGCCAGCAGTGCGGCGGGCGTTCTTCCTGTCTAAGTATCCTATTGGGTATTGCGATATGCTGTTCCACCATCAAATAATAAAGGGCTGTTGATTGGTGAGCACTCCTAACTAGTAACCGCTCCGAGAGAGAGAGAGAGAGAGATAACATGGATACATTCCTGGATGAAAACCAGTGGACGTGAGTCAGAAAGCGAGAGCCAGCAGCCAGCAGCGTGGCGTGTGTTGGTCTCAAGAGAGAGAGTTGTTACAATTGTTCCTCTGAACGAAGGGTTTCATTTCCTTTGAACTCTCTCGGCGTTTCCCCACTCAAGCAATCTTGCTCCCTTTTTCTCCGCCGTTCAGAAAGATCATCGTCGGTTTTTTCGTGGTAACAGAGCCAAGTGAATACAATGAGTGGACCCTCAACTTGTGAACCTCTCAACCTCTGGCCGTGCAGCAAAATGTAAATTTAGGTGGGGAAGCATCCGAGATCAGGTCTCGAGGTAGGTTGTTTCATTCCGTTCTGGTCTCCGTCCGGCGGTTCTGAGCTCAGCCCTTCGGTGCTTCGGTGCGTTCTTACCACCGACGTTGTGGCTGCGGCTGCTGCGATTCTCCTCCCGACAAGATGCCCAAAATGATAACCAACGCGTCCCTACAGCCAGCCCTGCCTGTCTGTCTGTTTGCTATATGCACGATGGCTACTGAAACCCCGTCCATCATCCCTCCCTCCCTCTCTCTCTCTCTGCCTCTCTCTCTCTCTCTCTCTCTCTCTTGTCCTTGCTCGCGTTCGCTCCTTCTGCTCATTCATTCCAAAAGTTTCCAAGCCACAGCAACAAAGCCTCTAAAGCCTCAAAGCTTCCAGCAGCACCAAAAGCTCCTCGCACCTCCTGCCCGCCTGCCTCCAGCCCAAAGACCACTCCAGTTCTTCGGCGCTTCCTAACCAGTCTCCAGACTCAGCTAGCAACCTCCTCAAGCAGAAGCTAGCCGACCCCCACACCATCTCTCGCTGCCCAAGCAGTAACCCCCAGCCCAGCAACCCACCATGAAGGTCTGCACCGCGATCGTCGCCACGGCGCTCTCGGGCTCCTCGGTGGTGTCGTTCCAGCAGCACATCCGCAATGGAGACGTGCACCGCATGCTCAGCGAGCAAGCGGAAGCCACGACCTCCTGGGTCGATAAGCTCACGAAAATCCCCAACACGGACAGCTACCACATGACGCCGGTGCGCGCGGTCCATGCGCGCGTCGACAGCGGCGCGCCCGTGTGGAACGCCACCTACAGCATGTTCACGTCCGCGTACGGCGACGGCTTCGAGGGCAAGTTCCGCGGCTCGCTCGACTCGGTCAACACGGCGTCGGTCGAAGGCGCGCTCATGTACGTGCAGGCCGAGGGCATCAACTACAACTCGCGCGCGGAGGCCGACAAGTGCGTGCGCAAGAACAAGATGAAGTACGTCATCTTCTACGACGTGGTCTTCGTCCAGACCAACGAGACGCTCGCGCTCTACGAGACCGAGTACGGCCCGTACCTGCCGATGGACGGCGGCCAGTGCACGCCCGTCTCGGGCGCCGACACCACGGCGGTCTTCTCCACGCCGTGCGACTACATCAACGGCGACAACGGCCAGCCGCAGATCGGCCCTTTCATTGGCGAGCAGCCGCAGGACTCAGACCCACGCGCGCCGTACCCGAACGCGTACTGGTACTCGTTCCCGAACTCGGCCGTGAAGCAGAAATGGGCCGCCAAGACCGACGCCAGCCGCGCGGCGACGCGCAAGGGGCTCTGCGACCACGACAAGCTCCCGGACGGCATCACGTGCACGTACAACTACCGCATCGCCGGCTGGGTGCCGATCGACGACGTCGTCGGCATCACTGCGTTGGCCACCAAGGCGGATGCTAACAAGAAGTACAGCAACTTTTCCGAGTTCTGCCTCGACGGCGGCGTGGAGTTCAAGGGCTCGAACATCGACGGCACGTGGGAGGAGGGCATCGACTTTTGGCTCAAGCCCCAGGACAAGGCGGAGAACGCCAAGCGCGCCGCGGCGGTGCTGACCACGTACAGCACGATGCTCGCCTCGAAGACATCAGTGCAGGTCGACGCTGCGACGATCGGCAACATGAAGGCGCTGCCAGCCATCGCGGACCTTACGGCGGCGAACCCCAAGTGCTACCTCAACTCCAAGGAGTGCAGTACCAACCAGTACGGCTGCAAGCGCTCGCTCTACAGCCAGATCTGCACGGCTTGCGCAGCGACGGACACGGGCTGCGACGTCAAGCCGACCGACTACGCGTTCCCGGCGCTCGTCAAGGCCGTGGGCACCACCGCTGGCACCGGCGACAAGAACGCAAATGGCACGACCACCAGCAACACGACGGCGACCACCAGCACGAACGGCACGACGACGACCACCAGCACGAACGGCACGACGACGACGACGACGCCGAACCCAACGACCACCAGCGGCGCCGCCAGCATCTCGATGATGGGCTTCGCGTCGATGGCCACGCTCGCGCTCACGTTCCTCTGGTGCTAACCCAGTTGGCACCCCACTTCTTTCTCCACTGCATCTTTATATCAGCCAGCCAGTCGCGCTCAGCTCCCTTGCATTGCATCGACACATTGGATGGACACCTCGCAGCCCAGCCAACCAACCTAAACACCCCCCAGTCAAGTCAGTGGTCACTAGATACCTACCTTAGATGATCTAGGCGACACCCACCCACGCACCAAACTTTTATGGTCTATCATAACAATAACAATCCAATGCATACACATAGCAGCTCTCCCTTCATTACACTTCATCTTTTTTTCGTCATTGCCATTGTGATACATTTTTGCAAGTTTGGCATGCATCACCAATGACCAAATGTGTGGTTGGCTTTCATGGAACACTCGAGAAGCTACGGTAGACGCGTCACGACGGGAATGATGGTAGAGTTACTTCCTATGAGAATAAATATTCTGACCCATAACCGACTTCAAGCGTGCAATCCGACAGTGGATATTCTGCAAATCACCGAGCAACCTTAAAGCGTATACCCTGTGACATGATATAACCTTTTAAAATACATATTCACGCCGGACTCGACAAGAAAGAGTGGTTGTCTGCCGCACATACAATTATTGACTCGGAAGAGCTCACTTAAATCCGAGCATTCCCAGCAACAAGCAAAGCGATCACCACATAAAAAGCAAGATGCTGAGAGCAGTCACGCCGTATCTCGCGGGCCGCCGTGCGCCTGCAGCTACGGCAGCAGCAGCTCGCTCCTCCTCCTCCTCCTCGTCGCTCTTCTTCGCTGCAAGACGCGCCGCCGCAGTGTCGCCGTTCTCCAGTATGGCGGCGCTGCACCATCAGCGCCTGTCTACCGCAGTAGCGCCAGCGATCCGCTTCCTCGCGATCAAGCACACGGGCAACCGGCTCGCAGGTCCGCCGCGATCGGCGATGGTCACGCGGTTCTCCACCTCTTCGTCGTCCACACCAGCCAGTAGCGGCAGTGGCGGCGCCTCGCAGAACGTGGCGGCCGTGGCGGAGAAGTCGATGACGCAGTTTGAGCGCCTGAAGGATCTCTGGCGCAAGTACGGCGTCGTCGCGATCGGCACGTACTTCAGCATGTACGGCGTCGTGCTCGGCTCTATCTACGTGGCGATCGACCAGGGCTGGGTGCGCACGGCCAAGCCGACCAAGGCCGAGGGAGACGAGGAATTCAACCTGGTTACCGCGACCAACAAGTACGTTCACTGCGATGTGTCATTGGCGTTTGTGGCATCGTGCTGCGCGTCCTATTGCGTATCGCTTCCATGTATCTATCTCTCTAACGGCGATAGTCGTATCTATGCGCGCTTGTTGGTAGGTTCGTGACGCTGGCGGAGAAGCTCGGCATCGACAAGTACCTGGAGGTGGAGCGCGTGAACGCCAAGACGGGCACGTTCCTGATCGCGTGGATCGCCACCAAGTTCACGGAGCCCGTGCGTCTCGCGGTCACACTCGCGATCACGCCGCGTATCGCTCGCTTCTTTGGCCGCGCGCCGCAGCTCAAGGCAAAGGTGCGAAAACCATGATTTAAGTGCGTCTGAGAACTGTTCGCGAGCTAGCCAGCCAGTGAGTGAGCGAGCGCCAACCGATTCCCATTCCATTCCGTTCCTGGGTGGTGATGATAGAGTGAGACACCCCCCGGCATCCATACAAACAAAGAGAAAGATGAAGACGAGAAACAGAGCCAAACCTAATATACAGCAGCGCTTTTTCTTGCGAGCGAGCGAATATCCAACGCCTCGGAGTAGACAAAAGCCGCCTGGGTGAATGCGCACGTGGGCACTGCGAATGCCGGTCTATTTGTCTGTGTGGATGGATGAACACCACGGCAGGCGCAAGTTTAAATGACACGAGCTGTGACTGGCAAGCAGTTGGAACCTTTGGTTCGTTACTGCTCTGTGACCAGGACAGGCGCATGCAATTCGGACGCGACCTTTCAGTTGGTCTTAATGGAAAGAGACATAGTGCGGTTCACATGCATCATAGGCTCCAAAGATCTATTCTCAGGGTGACTGACTGGCTGACTGACTGACTGCAGTAAGAGGCACCGGCTGTGTGTGTGTGGTGGATCTGTCTGCATTTGCGCTCCATCATATTCATTGTGCCTGTGTGTGTGTGCTGATTGATTGATAGCGCTGCGATGAACGTGGTCTTCTTACAAAGCCCGAGTTCCTAGACACCGACTAACTCGGAAGATACCCCACAGAGAGCCCAAGAAGTGACCATGAGTGGCGCTCCACCACCGTACGTAACATGCCAGTAGCCTGTCCATGCTGAAACTGGAAGCGATTTCTAACTAAGGTCAATTTGTGGTAGACGAGGGCCGCCTCCGCGTGGTCCGCCCCCAGGTCAGCCGCCAGGAGATGCTGGAGGATACCCACAAGCTCGAGGACCGCCACCTGGACGCGGCCCACCCAGAGGACCAGCGCCAGGAGGTCCCCCGCCAGGTACGCCCCCAGCACGAGGACGCTCGCGTGGTTGAAGTCTTAAAAAGAATGTGGAAGTTGATCTGAGTGTTGTTATTGTTGGTACCTAGGAGTTCCACCTGGAGCCCCACCGGGTCGGGGACCACCACCAGGAGCCCCACCAGGTCGGGGACCACCACCAGGAGCTCCACCTGGACGAGGTCCACCGCCGGGAGGTCCATCACCTGGGGTGCCGCCAGGAAGAGGACCACCACCAGGTATGTGATGACGACGATGACGCGGCTTTCGTATCCTCACTGGGGTGTACCCACTCACTATGATCTTGTGGAACGACGACAGGAGCTCCGCCAGGTCTTGCGCCTCCAGGCTCAGTACCTCGAGGTTTACCTCCTGGAATGGGGCCGCCTAGTGGTAAGTGACTCCCAAACGCTTGTGATTTGGTTCGATCCCAGTTGGTTTGATGGTGAACTCGCATTTGTTCTGCGGCAGGAGCGCCACCAGGAGCAATGGGCATGCCTCAGGGCGGTCCGCCAGGTACGGAAAGCCTACACCTTTTGGCTGTGTTCATAGCAGTCGTCGTCTAACAAAATAATCATCCATTTCTTCATAGGTGGACCACCACGAGGACCACCTCCGGGAGCACCGCCCGGGTTTCGAGGATCGCCACCGGGGCAACCTGGAGGCGCGCCGCCAGGAATGGCACCCCGAGGTCTACCACCAGGGATGGCCCCGCCGGGAATGGCAGGACGAGCGACGCCAGGAGTTCCACCTGGAATGCCAGGAAGGGGTCCGCCAGGGATGGCCTTACCTGGGATGGCGCCTCCGGGTATGGTGCCGCCGCCAGGAGCAGGGATGCCTCCGCGAGGTCCCCCACCAGGAGGAGCTCCTCCTAGGATGCCAGCTCGAGGACCTCCGCCCGGGATGCCTCCAAGAGGCCCACCGGGAATGGCTCCGCCGGGGATGGCCCCTCCAGGCATGTCCCAACAAGGTATGGCTCCACCAGGAATGCCACCGCGAGGTCCTCCAGGAGGTCCACCAAGTATGCCTCCAGGAATGTCGCCTCGAGGACCCCCAGGAGGTCCGCCGGGGATGCCTCCACCGCGTGGTCCGCCAGGAGCACCTCCAGGAATGCCGCCACGTGGCCCGCCAGGTTTGTTTATGGCTGTTTGGTTGTGAAATTGCCGATTCTGTATTTTGCTGATGTCTGACTTCTCTGTTGAATGGATGAATCAGGGTTCCCACCGCGAGGTCCTTCGGGTCAGTCGCCATCGAGCATGCAAGGTGGGAATCTCCTCATTGCCAGTTGTTGCTTTGCTTGGTGCTTACACTAAGCATCTAACTAATCTTTTGCAATGTTCATGAACGTTTAAAATCATTACCAGGAGCTGTTGCAGGCGAGTCCCTTTGTATTGCCACGTGATTGTATCACACATCTTCGCCTACTTTGCCTGGAACTCTGTGATTAACTGCTTGTGCTATACCTCTGATCATACACAATCGTCGTAGATTCGCAACAACAAGGTCGCATTTGGTTTAGCCTTTATCTTCGTGATCAGTATGCTGGCTCTGACTAAGCTTACATTTTGATGCCCGTGTAGATTCCAGACCAGGTCCCCCGCGCGGACCTCCAGGTTTCCCTCCGCGCGGTCTACCAGGTATGGAAAACTGTGATTTATCACCAAGTGAACTGCATAATCGTATGTGCGATCTTCTTCTAATCAACATTTGTTGCTGAAACCACGCACAGGCGCACCTCCACCAAGAGGTCCATCCGGTGGTCCTCCGATGGCCGGACAAGTTGGGCCAGCGGCCCCGGGCGGGGCGTTCGCGCGCTTTGGCAAACTGTCGATCAAGGTTCTGCGCGCATTAGACTTGAAGAAACTTGGCATGATGGACACTGCCGACCCGTACGTGAAGCTCACGATCGGCACGCAGAACTTCCAGACCAAAGTGCACGAGAAAGGCGGGAAGAACCCCGAGTTCAACGAGAGCTTTGACTTCAGCATCTCGACCGAGAAAGAGTTGGTGCTCGAGGTCTTGGACAAGGAGAACGGCGGCAAAGACCGCTTCATGGCGCAGGCGAAGATCGACATCGTGCCGTGGCTCGCAAAAAGCGGCTTTGAAGGTGATCTCGAACTGCTCGACGCCGAGAACCAGGCTGGTGGGAAGCTCTCGGTGGTCGCAAAGTTCGCCAAGCCCGCCGCGACACCCGCAGGTTCCGTGAAAGCGCCGCCCATGGCTCCTCCGATTCTCTCTGGTCCAGCGGTTGCGCCGCTGCCGCCTGGAGCAAACGCGGTCTCTATCCCAGGCGCGCAGCCGATGGCTCCATCCGAGCCGCCTCGCGACCCGAATGGCAAGTTTACCGACAAGGAGATTCTCGAGACGTTCCAGGCGTTCGATCTGGATCACAACAACTACGTCGGCGCTGCGGAGATCCGTCACGTGCTGATCAACATTGGCGAGTCGCCGACGGACGAAGAAGTCGACGAGATGATCAAAATGGTCGACAAGGATGGCGATGGACAGGTCAGCTTTGACGAATTCTACGCCATGGTCACCAAGGGAAAGCAACCTCCACCTGGCTTGGGGGTCTCTGCAGCCGCATCTCCAGAGAAAATGGCTGGTGCTGGAGGTGGGGCGGCAGCGTCAGGCGCGCAGGCGATTCAGCTCCGCAACCAGCGCAAAGTGGCGCTCGAGGAGTTCGCGCGCGACAACGGCATCAAGCCCGAGTCGGTCAAGAAGGCGTACAAGCGCTTCCAGGCCACGGACAAGGATGGCTCGGGCCAGATCGATTACTCGGAGTTCTGCGAGGTCATGCAGGTGGACCCGTCGCCGCAGTGCGAGAAGGTGTTCCAACTCTTCGACAACGACAAGGCCGGCCGCATCGACGTGCGCGAGTTCATGATCGCGCTCTCCAACTTCTCAGGCGCCGAGAAGGACGAGAAGCTCAAGTTCGCGTTCATGGTCTTCGACGAAGACGGCAACGGCGTGATCACCCGCCAGGAGCTGCTCAAGATCCTCAAGGCCAACCACATGGCCTCGAACGAGTCCGAGGTGGCGCGCAAGGCCGACACGATCATGTCCCAGGGCGACAAGGACGGCGACGGCGTCATCTCCTTCGACGAGTTCGCGATCGTGAGCAAGAAGTTCCCCAACATTCTCTTCCCAGCGTACACGCTCGGCACAACCAAGGATTAAATGCGAGAGCTAGTCAAGACGCTAGGGGAACGTAGGCATTTGTAGATAGAGGAGCGACAAACTATTGCGGAAGAATTCGTGTACACTTCTTGCGAACTGACGGACCTGAGTCGATCTGCTTGCTCTCGACTTAGAGAATTTGGGCATCCTGTCCCTGGTGCACAAGAGTACGAAGGCCCTGCGATGAGTTGAATGACTCCAATCTATTGGTGATCACGACGAGGAATACCACATCGCATACGATAGATGTCTACACGGTCACAGACTCCATACCGGACTGGACTGGTCTACAGGATGACGAAAGGAAGCAACAAGAGACTAATAACAGAAACTTGCTTCGCATATCGCGCTGCTGCTGCTTATGCCCACTCCATAGTGATTCTACTGCTCGCCTATCGCTGCACGCGCAAACGGCAACAGGCTGCTCTTGAACGCACTGCTCTTCAGGTACGCGACCAGCTTGGACTTTGCGATGTCGCTCGGGTCGTCAAAGAGCTGCTGCAGGATGTTTCGCCGCTGCTGGTTGTCCGCGAACGTGAGGTACTCCAG
>JAASFI010000662.1:0-20412 GCA_023333705.1 Globisporangium viniferum | reverse complement strand
CGCAAGGAGTTGTTCGACAGTGTTTTGTCCTTGCTGGCAGGTCGATGATGTTCCCAGGAGTGGCCGAGCGAATGACTAAGGAGTTGAACTCTTTGGTATAGTCGACTACGAAGATCAGCGTTATCTCCCTATTGGAGCACAGGCACTCGGTCTGGCTCGGTTTGGCTCGATCCTCGCGTCGCTCCCTACACTCCAGGATAAATATGTGGAATCGAAGGTCAAGTACAATATGAGACGGGGCCATCCCTCGTTCACTGCAAGCGTTACTGAAGTTGTTCTTTCTAGTTACAGTAGTGTGGTGGTCAAAGGCAACTTGGTCCAGAGCCATTCATTCTCACCACACATGCTGTCACTACGTAGCTGCTGGCGAGAGGAGCTTGTGGTGTCTATTCAGCGCGTAAAATATAGAACCAGCGAGTGAACCATGCACGATTAGAGAAAAGAACAATCGATAGAGCCCATTATCGCCTTTACATCATCATCATCATCGCTCTGCACCAAAAGAATCGGATCTTGGTTTTTACACCTGCGGTATTAGGTACTGAACATTGTGAGCTGCCTCTATCAGCCTTAATGCGAATATCATCTGGGAGGATACAGTATCACGAGTGGGCCAAAATCAATCCCAGCCAGTCTTGCAGTACACTGTACAGTAGTAAAGTGTGGCTGGTCTCACCACTCGTACAGTAGCTCTCCAAAGCCAAAATGTATCGTGTCAGCAACGAAATGGATGGCAGCAACCATGTAAAAGCTCTCTTATGACCACTCTTATGACCACCCGAGACTTCAAAGTTTACCACAATATAAATATACAGCTACAGCATCTCGAGTCTGATAGCGAAGTGAGGTCAAGCAAAGTGAGACCTCGCCCAGCTCCCTGCGTGTAACCTCTCTGTCATTACTGAATTCGCCATCGATCAGACGCACGAGACTCCTCAAACGCCAATACGGTCATGCTCGCCTCCAAGTCTCGCCGCGTCTTCGCCTTCTCGGCCGCTGTCGTTGCTGCTGCCTTCGCCATCATCGCGGTCTCAGTTGGATTTGCTCAGGCTGCGACCACGGGGTACGGGTCCGCTAGCACCATCGCACGAGGCGGGTTTGATCCCGCGGTCCTCGGCGAGACGGACTCGTCTTCTGTGGTTGTCGCTGGCCGCGACCGCAGCGTCCGTGATGATAACTCCGCCTCTATGGTAGCGAATGAAGCCTCCAGCAACTCGACCGGTGCCAGCTCCAACGCAACGAACGTCATCAGCTCTACGAGCACCAGCACTAGATCGACGGTGAACGGCGTTCCAGTGGTCGGTCGAATCAGCACGACAGTCAACGGAGTCCCAGTGACGATGCAGAACGTCACCGCCAGTGGCGGCAACAGCACTTCGGTGTCCTTCTCTACCAGCACGCGATGCAGCAGCTCGTCCGGGTGCACGACCATCACCTCAACGGGCTCTCCCTCTGCTGCTGCTGTGAGCCAGATCGTCGAAGAACGCAAGAGCTCTGGTGCAGGCAGCGGTGAGGATGTTCCAAGTCCGGTCCTCACACCAACACCAGTGTCGATTGCTCCCAGTACCCCCGAGACTACGGCACTGCTCCCTGACGCGGTTCGTGCGGTCGCTCTGTAAAGCTGACGTCGAGAGGAGATGTCCTGAATGAGCTTGTATGTTATAGCTGGGGATCGCTTGCTTTGTGTGTGTGTGTGTGCCAGTTTTCATCGTATGTCCCTTGAGCTGGATGAGTAGTCACTCTTTGTTGTGAGTGTTGTGAGAATAGATGTCATGCGTATCTTCCAAAGGACTTGCTGTTCCAGCGTTCACCTCTGCGCTCTAAGATCCACCTGTTGTCGCTTGCGTCGACTCGAGGCAGCACGAGGCTTCTCTCTCGTACATCAAGCTTCTTCACTGCGTCCGCTGCCTGTAGGAGGAGGAGATCCGGAAACTCGACGAACGAACTCTGTGCTGCTGTCTTCTCCGCCGTCCATTGGTGGCCGCGACCACGCCGCTGCTGTAGCCTTCCAGCGCTTGCTCCGCTGTTCTCATCGTCAATGGTGACAACGGGGTACACCCGCTTACGCTGGGTATGATACATGTGTAGTTGAATCAAAGCTGGTAATAGGACGCCGATGGCGGTCCACGATGGCGAATCACGATGGTGGCATATCCGCTTATGGCTAACCATGCGTTTGCCCCAATGCGCTGCCCATCTATGGGCATAAGTACATGCCGAGCGCATTTGAGTATGATCTGATCCGATACTACTATGCAGAGAACAACAGAGACGCGTCCACAGAATCCAACACCCGAAGAGAAGCGCATATAACATTAGGAGAAGCGGGGCGTCGTATGCGCGACGCCTTTTGAAAGTACTTAAGCACTATACACAAGAGCGCGCGGATCAGCAGTCTGTCTTTACCTTGTAGCAGAAAAAGATTCGCCAGTGTTTAGCATGGGATCGTTGTCACTGAGTTATGCGTGTGTGGGCTATGTACTGCACAGTACACAGTATGTACCATGGCCGACACGTCACACGTTTAAACACAATAACAGCGAAGCCAGTAAGTACTCTGCAGACAACCACGGCCTCCTGATGTAACTGTAAGGGACAAGATCCCAGAAATAGTGAACTATAATGCTCGTAGCCAGCTTGGCGGGCCAAAGTTGCAGTCGCATCTGCTTCACCAACTGAACTACCACCGCTCTGAAGAATCAGAGTTTTCTTAGGCGGTCCCGTGATAAATAACCTTGCGAGCAAAGACTTCCGTTTTCTCGCGCGTATAGGAGCGGACGACACTGTCTCCAGCTGGCTCTGAAAGGGACTCTTTCAGGAACTGTGCACTTTTTATAACCCATCTGTACCCATTTCCTGATGTGAAAAACGTGCCCTCCGAAACAAAAAGATCAGGTCCAGGTTCTCGAACGGTACTTCCTACTGAGGAGTGGAGCTCTGGACATACGTACGTACATAATCTCTGTGCATTCGTACATAATGCCACTTAATCCAAAGTAGTTCCTGGTAGAAATCAGGTGGTCGACAGGCTCCCTGGCTGGCTTGTACACTGCGACCTGGCTTTACGTGGACGCACGTGGCATCTATTGCCTTTGTCCACAGAGTCAACAAAGAGACTCAAGAGACACCTCATATGGTGTGAATGTAGCTCTCTTGAGAGAGTAGATGGAACACGAGAGCGCATCTTTTGTGGCTACAACATTCTATTGCTCTCTCACTTTCAATTTCACCATCGACCGAGCATCTCAAGCGACTCCGCTCAAGTCAAGTCAGGTCAAGGCCCCAAGACCCCCACAAGACTCCTTCACTCCACCATGCTCTCCAGGTCCTGCTTGTTCTACGTCACGGCTGCGGTTGTGGCGCTCGCGATGAATGGTCAGAGCGCAAACGCGGAGCAGATGACGTTTGGGCTTCTCAGTGGCATGCTGGGAGGTGGAGGCAACAGTTTGAGCCCGTTTCGCACGTCGATCATGCAAGCTGAGAAGAACACGTTCGGCTTCTCTCCGTACGCGGCGATCGCCGATGTCCCGGACATCAACAGCCCTAGCACCGGTAGTACCGGAGTTGTAACCCCATCGACGAGCACTGGGATCTCCAACCTTATCCCAAGCTTCATCAACGGCGTTGGCACCAATAACAACCCGATCACCAACACGAACACTGTCAACACCAACAACGCGTTCACCAACAACCAGAACAACAACGTCAACAGCCAGAACACCAACAATGTCGTCAACACCAACACTGCCAACAACAACAACAACAATGTCGTCAACACCAACACTGCCAACAACAACACCAACAACGTCAACACCAACAATGTGAACAACAACAACGTCGCGAACACCAACACCAACAATGTGAACACCAACAGTCTCAACTTCAACAACCTGAACACCAACACCGTGAACTCCAACAACAACTCCAACACAAACAACAACAACAACTTTAACACGGTCACCAACACCAACAACAACAACAATAACTCCAATACGAACAATAACAACTCCCAGACGACAACCAACAACAACACTGGGAACACTGTCAGCACGAACACGAACTGTGGAGGCTCCTCGCCCAACGCCTCTGGTTGTACCACCAGCACCACAACTTCGACTACGAACTTCGGCAGCCCCGGATCCCCTGGCAGCAGTCAAGGCACCCCCGGCAACGGACAAGGTACCCCCAGTAACGGGCAAGGTACTCCTAGCAGTGGACAAGGCAGTCCAAGCCAACCAAGCGATCCTGTCGACCCTGTCGATCCAAGTGACCCAAGCGACCCTGCTGATCCAAGTCCTTCCACCACCGTCAACACAGACCAGGTGGGGGCGAGTCCTGCTTCCGGGTCTGCGCCAGCCGGTGGCAAGACCAACTACCTTCGCGGCGGAAAAGCTCGCAAGTGAGTGAGCCTGTCTCTTCGTTGGGTGTAACTCTTCGTTGGATGTAATGCCCCAAGCCCAGCTTCAGATAGCACGAAGTAGGCCGTGAGGTTTTGTGTAATGTGTGTGCTGTGAGTTCTTTATGTAGCGTAATTATGAGTGAAGCTAGTTAGTCGCCGAAGATAGGCAGCTGGCAATGTGTGAACGTTTTAACATTCGCTTCTTCAACCCAAGTGTTTGCTTCATAACTTACCATGCCAAAATGTTCAAAGGCGGATACAAAACAGCAAGCTTGGTGATCTCTTGCAAGGTGTTCATTTGGAACTACTCGTGCGAATTTCAGATGAGAGCAATGGTGTTGGGCTGCGTGTGGACATCAGCATTTCGTATCCGGTGGGCATGGGAGGCGCGGTTTGAATTGGTGAGTGGAAGTGCGCGGGTGCAAGTTTGGGGATGAAGGTGGTTGACAACTTTGCAGTTTTCACTATTGCCCTCGTTGGGCCATTGGGGCTCTCTCGATCGCCCAAAACTACAGAGCGACAAACAGGTACGCCGGCTTCTTCGAGAAGACAGACTCTACGCAGCAGTGCAACTCTTTTTTGCAAGCTAGCCAGTACTTTTGGAGTTGCATGATTTAGAGATATCCTGGCATCGCATCAGAGAGCCTGCGGGCACTATCTGTAATACAGTTGGGGACAATCAACGTTGGTCTCGCGCGATCACCAAAACAATCCCTGTGGCACAAGAACGCGCAGCTAAAAAGGCGAAGCTGGGCATAACGTTGAGCAACTGTGGCTTTTCGCTCAGGATTAAACGAAGACACCCATCGCTAGTTGATGATCATGTTAGCAGTGCGCTTGTCTTCCGGACCTCTCAATCACAAAAATAAAATAAAGTATCACTATCGCAAACGTACTTCTGCAGGCGGATCCATTCTTCGAGCGTGCTTGAATCTGCGAGGCAGCATGACTGGATGCTTCCAGAATTATTGCGTTCTTGTCGCTCGCCTCCGCGGACACTTGCTCATGCTCCCTTTCGGAACGTGTACGATGGAATCTTGTTATCGTGTGTAGTGGCTCCTTCTTCCTTCACGGCGTTCGCGTGTTTCGGTGGAACACTTGGGCAGGCGGGGAAGTCGCAGCCGAGCTTTGGGTCGCGGGACAGCACCACGCCCGAGTCTTTGCAAATGAGTCCGTCTTCAACGCATCCGCCTCTTGATCCGTCGGTCGCACTCACTGTGACCGCGAGCAGCGCGACAGCGGCGAGCAGCAGCTGGGAGCGCGTGATCCGAAGCATCCTGTTGAGCGTGTGCGTCTGGCTTGTGCGTCTTGTTGTCTTGGCGGTAAATGCGGAAATGAAGAGTTGCTCGGCATCCCAGAAACAGAAAGCAGGCAAAAGTGAGATCGAGCGAGTTGAACCTACGTAAAGGCATATGTCTGACGCGAACATCCAGTTTCGTCCTCCTTTTCAGAGATCAAATGTGGAAAAAAATATCCTACGTAATAGACTAATGGGTTCGGGCTGCCTCTTTCTGAATGTTGCTGCTTGGTTTTCACAAAAAGAAAGAGGCACAAACAACAAATTGCAAAAATAGTCAAATAAGAGTGCATAAAACTGTACCCGATCCCGCGTAACCTCGACATTAGTAACCAGACACAGGACAAAAGCAAGAGCATATATAGCTGTATCAAGATCAGACATGTGTATTTGTGTTTATTGATATTTGTAGGAACTTGAGCTGACTAAAGTACTGCCATGAATATCTTGCAGTGACTGAGCGAGAAAGGTTGCAGTTGATAAAACCCACCCGCCCGCTCAACTCAACCCGCAACGCCAAATGCACGCTTTCATACTGGACGCCTCGCAATTGGACAAGCCCATGTGTCGCGGAGCAAATGCGCCATTTCCGCATTCGCGTCCGAGAGGATGGCCGACCATCCATCGCCGCTGTCCAAGCAGCCAGAGCAACAGCAGCCGCAGCAGTCACCACCGCCACCGAATGATGCGCCGTCCGTAACGCAAGCGCCAGCGAAAGCGGCGACGTTGCCAGAGCCCAAGAGCACGTTGGGGGACGCAGCGCAGAAACGCAAGCACGCGTTGCTGGAGAAAATCGCCGAGTTCGAGAAGCGCGGCGCGATCCTCTACGCCGACGCGCACACGCTGCGCAACCAGGTGCACGACAGCACGAGCGGCCAGTGGCGCGCAGTCGAGACCCGCCTGAAGCAGCTCGCGATGAGCTGGAACCCGTACCAGGACTTCAGCGCCGCAGACCGCAAAGTGCAGGAGAAGAACGAGAAAGCGCAAAAGCAGAAGCTCAAGGAGAAGCACAGCCAAGGGGTCCATGGCGATCGTGACGAAGACATTGAGTCGGACAGTAAGCGCGCTAAAAACGCATCGTCTACGGATGCAAAAGCGGTGAAGAAGCCCGCGAAAAAGCAGGATTTCTACGACTTGCTGCAGATTGAAGACCGAGAAAACGTGACGGAAGAAGTCATTAGACGTCAGTTCCGAAAGTTAGCTCTGCTATTGCACCCAGACAAGCAGCAACAACAGGCCGTAGCTGCAGCAGTGCCAGAGGAGAAAGCAGACTCGAAGGCAAGCGCAAAAGCGGATGGAGATGAAGAGAAGGATCAAACTGCCAGCAACGATTCTGAGAATGGCATCCCTGTGGTTGACAACTCCACCGAGTTTGCTCGACTGCGACTCGCGTACGAGACGTTGAGCGATCCAGTGCAGCGCGCTGCGTATGACGCCAAGCTTCGCGATGCACAACTTGGTGTTGTCGATGTAGATGACACCATTCTTGTCAAGAACCAAATCCAGCTGGAGGCGTCGACCGACTTTGCGTCGCTGGAGTGGATGGCTCGCGTGAAGCACAAGATGGATGTCATGGACCGCATCGCGGAGTGGGCGAAGATTCTCGGAATCAACGCGACCGAGATTCGCTTCGAGACGGGCGAACCGTGCAATGGACGGCGCTGTGGCAAGATTGTCACGATGGATCGAGATCTGGAGTGCTACGGGTCTCCGCGCCGCCGCGTCTACGTGTGCTTGTTGCACAAATACATCCACGCTTGCGACGAGCTTTGCACGAGTCGGTATGGAGACGCCGAGCTTGACAAGAAAGTGTGTCCGATGCGAGCGTACTGGCTGATTCAGAATTGGCTCTTCGATCAGCTTCAGCACGCCACCGCAGCGAAGCAGCAAGAGATCGCTGCTGACGAGGAAAGCACAGAAGAAGGGTATCATAGCCCACCACAGAGCCCAGTGCCAGATCAGTGCAATCTGGTGGCTTCTGAAATTCACCTGGGAGATGGGTTTACCACCTTCAACATCGCAAACGCTTCGACGTGCCGCAGCAATACTTGCCCAGGTCAGTTTCAGTACCTGGACGATGGCATTTACGCCTGCCGAAGCCATGGAACGCCTCACATCTGCACGTACGAGCAATGTGACGCCAAAATACTGCGAAATGGACGCTACGTCTGCTGGATGAGCGGCAATTTGTACGGCGGGTATCGTGAAGAAGTCGGCACGGGCACTCGAACGCGTCAGGTCGTGTACATGGATTCTCACGGCGAGTCTGCTGCGATCGAAATGGAAGTCCCGGTCTTGCTCCCGCTCGGCAAGATGACTTCGTACTTGCTGGAGGGCGATGGCGCAAAGTCGAAGGGTGACCACGTTTCATCACTTTCACCACCTCCGCCCGGGGAGAAAACGTCGCATACTCAGAAAACGAAGTACTCACAGTCGTTCCCTAGAAGCGACCCTGACGAACGCTCGCCTCGTCCGATGCTCAAGCGAAGGAACTCGGAGCGAGAGACGTCGCCAGTCCGCGCGCGCATTCGCCGGCGCCTGAGTGAGAAAGTGCAGCAGTCGGAGGTGTCCTCGTTTTACATTCATTTGAAGCTTCCTGCGGCAGTCGCAGATCTGCCGAGAGTGGCGCTGGAGCTTCAGGATCCCGGTGAGTCGGAAGACGTGGACGATCAGGAGCACCACAGCGAGAAACTGCTCCCGATTCGTGTTCGTGCGAAGGACACAGTCAATTATATCAAGTTCTGGATGGAAGAGCTGACGGACCAGCAGATTTCCATCTGGGACCAGCAGATTCTATGGGGCGACACGGTTATCGGCGACGAGGCGAACGTGATGGTGCTTGAAGAGCACGGCATTGTCGATGGGTGTGTATTGGAGCTGCGCTTGCACGACGATTGTCCATTGCTGGTGTCGACTTGGAATGGCAGAACCGCGATCAGTGGGAACGTAGACAGTGCGACCACAGAGTACAACACGGTGATGATCTCCAAGGAAGCAGAAGAAGAGCTCGAGGACTTGCACGCCGAGTGGGAAAACGTGATCGCAGTGGAGGAGGAAGAGTTTGAGCGCAGTCGACTGAAGCGCAAGCGCGAAAAGCTGGAAGACACGGGAGCGCTCAACCACACGGAGCTGATCCAGTACGACGGCAAGGTGCCTCGCCTGGTTGGCGTCATCCCGACCGACCGAAAGCAGGCGACAGGACTTCTCACCCAGCACGTGCAGCAACCTGGGGCGTTTATTCCGGAGGTCCGCGCACCTAGTGCGTCAGCGAAACAGGCTCGGGCTCTACAAGCCATCGCGGAGGAAGCGAAGCCGCTGAAGAAGTAAGCATGTATATCGCTCTTTGAGCTGATGAGCTTCATGCACCAACTGTATGGCTTGAACTTTATATTCCATAACAGCAATCAATGAGAATCTCCTCCTCGTTTATTACTAACTCGTACCATTTCAGCCATCGTTACTGGTCAAGAATGTCAGCGAAGAAGCGCCGACAGCTCTCAAAGAGTGACATCGTGATGGCGGTGGACGGCGCGTGGAAGGCGACGCGCGCGCCAGCGCCTTTGTACAACGCCAGTACGCCTTCTTTCCTGTAACGACAACAACAAATATCGCCAGCCAACACAACACGTTTGAAACAGTACCAGAGAGAAACAACAAATTACGAATGGCACAAAAGACGCACCGAATGACTTGCGAGAGGCCGTCGAAGATGCCCGTGTACGCGACAGCGTTGGTTTCCGCTGCATACGCTCGTTGGATCTGAAACACCACAAGCAAATCACCCCCATTATGTTCACCTGTTCGTCTACGCCTGCAGACTCAAGAGGTCGAGGTTCGCTTTTGACTGTACCTGAAGACGCAGTTTGATGAGGTCCAGCGGGTTGGTGATGAACGACGCCGTCGCACCCGCCAGCGCCGCTCCGGTGAGCGTGTACAGCGGTGGGAGGTGCTCCACTTGCAGGTACTCCTGCGCAATCGCCTTGTTCTGCAGCACACAAACACATACACAAATAAACAGGAGACAAACATGTCAGTTCGAGCATCCGTGGGTATCGTCCTGTGTGTCCCTTTGTTACCTTTTCGTAGAGCATAAAGTAGAGTGCTGAGAACGGTCCGAAGGAGAGCAGCGTCGCGACGTAGCCTCTGTACAATCCCCCGAGTCTCTCGGTCTTCATGATCGTCTGGAGCGCGTGGAGCGTGTTGCGGTAGTAGATCCGCTCTTTCGCGCTGGTCGCTGAGCTCTCCGCTGCCAACTTCGTCTGCACCTGCATGCGCTCCTTGATGACGTCGATGGGCACCCAGAGCACGCAGCTGAGCGCCTCCGCGAGCATTCCGGCGCCGAGATACAGGAGCGACGGACTCTGGCGAAACAGCTCGACGCTGTGGAGCGAGTCCTTGGACACTTCGTAGGAAGTCAGGTAGAGACACGTCGCTGGCGCCGACCCGATCATGCTCACGCCGAGACCGCGGTAGAGACCTCGAACGTGCTGCAACCTAGCCAGGTAGTCATAGTAGATTTGAACCAGTATCGAGGTCAGCTGATGCAGTGTTATGCGCACAACCACAGCAGCATCATGAACGCCAAGACGTACGTCAAGTTGCGCAGCTGCAGATGGGACGCCATCGACTGGCCCACCGCCGTGCTCGCCTGGAGCCGCGCCTTGATCGTGTCGATCGGATGGCAGAAAATGCGGCCGATCATCCCAGCAGACGCGCTCCCCTGTACAACAGCAGCAATAGTGCAAGTGGGGTAGAAATGAGTATGCTTCCTGTTGTTTGACGCGTCCTGTGTGTTGTATGTTGATACAATAGAGAGGAAGAAGCCTTACCAGGAGAGTGGGGACTTGCTCGGCAAACTACAGGCATTTGAACAACGAGTACACATTCACATTAGACATAGCACATGCAAGCGCAGCCCGCGCTATTGGTTGTAGCCCGTAGGTGGCGCAATGGAGTTTGTCGTCCGCAGCCAGCATGCGCTGGCTTCTCCGTACTGTCTTGGTCTCCTTCGCCGCCATCTCTCGCCTCCTAATAATGCTGCAATATCGACACGTATTTCGAAAGTGACGAGGAACATCACTCTCTTCCATGGTGATCGGTTAGCCCTAACTTTCATTTTCAGCCAATTGAAATGCATAAAAAGTGTTCAACCTCCATTTCATTGGTGGAAAAAGAAACAGATACTCTGCTAATCAGCGACAGACGGACCTTCATGCCTTTCACTTTTGCTCCTCACATAAATCCCCAAGAAAAAAAGCAACAGCAACAGGATGGCACGCGTGTATCTGGACTATAACGCGACGACACCCGCCGACCCGCAGGTCGTGGAGGCGCTGGTGCCGTTTCTGAGCGAGGCTTTCGGCAACGCGTCGTCCTCATACGCGCTGGGCGTCGAGGCGAAGCGCGCGGTGGAGAGCGCGCGCGCGCAGGTGGCGCGAATGCTGGGCAGCGCGACGCGACCGGACGAGATCCTCTTCCTCTCGGGTGGCACCGAGTCCATCAACTACGCGCTCAAAGGCAGCGCTGATGTGGCCAAGAAACAGAGCGGCCGCAACCACATCATCACGAGCGTGACAGAGCACGTCGCCGTACTCGAGACGTGCCGGTTCCTGGAAACCCAGGGCTTCCAGGTCACGTATCTGGAAGTCGACCAGTTTGGCCGCACCAGCGCGCAAGGTATCATAACTGTTGTACATCTATATAGCGATTCCAAGAGCCCGATAAGCGCACCTTTCACATATCTGCTGCTGCTGCCTATATGCTTTCAGATGTCATTCAAGCGGTCACGCCATCGACGTTCATGGTCTCGATCATGCACGCGAACAACGAAGTGGGCACGCTCAACCCGATCGCCGAGATCGCGCAGGCGCTCAGGCAGCACGCTCGCGCCAACCAGTTACTGCCGATTCTGTTCCACACGGACGCGAGCCAGTCGATCGGCAAGGTGAAGGTGGACGTCGAGGAGCTGGGCGTGGACTTCTTGACCATCGCTGGCCACAAGCTGTACGCCCCCAAGGGCATCGGCGCGCTCTACATTCGTGCTGGTACGCCGCTGCCAGCAGTGCTCGTTCACGGTGCGTCGCATGAAAGCGGCAGACGCGCTGGCACTGAGAACATCCCGTTTGATGTCGCACTGGGCAAGGCGTGCGCCCTGATCCACGACAACCTGAGCCAATACGCGGAGCACATGCAGCAGTCCAAGCGCTTCCTGCTCGAGAGATTGGAGCAACTGCTGGCGGCGACCGACGTCAAATTCCAGGTTAACGGCCACCCCGAGCACGTGCTGCCAAACACGCTCAGCATCAGCTTTTGCAACATCAGCGCCGTCAAGCTGCTCAAGTGTACGTTGCCATGTTTAGTGCATCGCTTATTGCTTGTCGTTCCTTGTTGATCACACGCTTACATGTTTGCCGTATTGTTTTCTCGCACAGTGATTGAGGCGGATGGCGTGTGCGCTAGCGCTGGCTCAGCGTGTCACAGCCACAGCGACGACAGCGACGCCAAGGTCTCGCACGTGCTGGCAGCTATGCGCATCCCGCGCGAATATGCGCTCGGCACGCTGCGCCTCTCTGTTGGCCGACACACGACGCAGGAAGAACTCGTCCGTGCAGCGAACGCGATCCTCAACGCTATTCTGCAACAACTCGTTTAATAATTACCGTTTAACAGGAACTCAACTACATCTCCAATGCCTTCTGTGACTGCGTTCTGTTCCCGTTTTCCTCTTCCTTCTGTTTCTTTGCCAGGATTCTGGACTCTCTCGGCCTCGACCTCCACCTAAGGATAACGCTTTGATATCCACGCGAGCAGCCACTTCAAATGCGTCAGCATGCACTTGAGCGCCTTCGTCCACTGCTCGTCGTTGCCGAGCGAGATCGGTAGGTCGTTGATCTTGCCACGCTGGATGCGGTACGGAAACGTCATCGACGGCTCTTCGTGCATCGCGCGCTTCCCCGCGTCATCAACGCACTCCAGAAACAGAATCATCGCCTGGTTGAACCCGCGGCGCCGGAACATGCCTCCGTCGCTGTACAGACTGTACTCTTTGCCGTGCATATTTACGACACGAGAGAAACTACCGCGAGGGATCAGCCTGTTGCGCATAAATTCAAAGTTCGCACGCTCTGCGATGATCGCGAGCAGCAGTACCGCTTGACCGAGCGCCGCGTTGATCTCCACCCACTCCACTGGCCTCGAAGGCAGCCTTCCGAGGCGAAGCCCATTGATCGTGCCAAACATGCCGTCGTGCCAGATGTGGAAGACGTCGTTGAACACGTTGTAGCGCTGCAAACGGCGCAGCAGGTCGGATGCGTGTACCGAGTACACGCCGACAGACTGGCGCTCGTCGCGGCTGATGCCCAGGAGATGCTGCAGGAATGCGCCTTCCGCAAACGTGCCGCGCACCAGCTGTTCCAGATCCTTGCCCGTCGACCAGAGCTCTTGCCGCTTCAACTTGACCTGGCTCGTCTCTTCCTCCAGTGACTCGAGCTCCTCCAGCAGCCGTTGTTCTTCTTCCTGTATCGCACGCAGCTCAGGGTCGTCTTCATACTCATCTTCAAAGCTGTTGCACGGCTCGTCGTCGCCCACAAATTGAGAAAGGAATCCCTCGTACTGCTCTCTGTCTTGATTTAATGCACTCAGCGTTCTACAGTCCAAGAGAGATCACAAATGGTTAGCCCCAAACAGTGCAAAAAATGTGTTCGACAAGTGGAGACGTACTGCTGGAGGCTGTGGAGGACGACAATATCACAATCGTGACAGGACGGGGTCTTCTTCTTGATCAATAACGAGCTGAACCAAGACAAATAGAAAATGAATCACAAGAAAACAAATCCACAAGGACCGTCGTAACTCGTTGATGACACACCTGCAGTCCAGAATTTCCTGAAACCAGCTCAGGTCGCTCCCGTCCATTCTTCGCTTGCGAATGACCCGACGCCGGCGCACGACGCGTTCTGAGGTCACATCTCCGCGCAATACCGATTCGGTAAGCTCGCCAGTCTCATCGTCAAACTCGTCGAATGCGGCGGCGTAGATCCAGCCTTCTTCGTCACACCCTGCGAGCGTTCGATCAATTTCCCACTCCGGCGTGAGCCACAAGTGAGGTTTGTTCAGCAATCGTGCGGGCACCACTTCACTAATCGAGTGGCCTAAGATTCCGCGGTTCGCACTGTAGAACGCAGCAATACCTCCTGCCGACTCGAACACGATAGGCGACCACACGGGGCTGTTTCCCTGGCCGAGCATCACGCGCTGGTTCTCCCACACGACCTCTGGCACGACGACTGGTGTCTTTTTGACGCTGCTGTCCGGTGCCTGGCGCGGTGAACCCATGATCTGTATCCCGTTCGGGGTGCTGGGCGAGCTGTCGCTGTCGAACGCACCGTCCTCGTCTGGCGTGTCCTCGATGCTCGCAGCTGGGCTGCCCACAGACGCGAGCCCTTGCTGGTTCGAACTTGTATGGTGTTCATACTGCAGACGCCGCAGCCGCGTGATTTTTTCTGTATGGGAACAAGTGAGAAAGTATTACAAAGACGAAGAGTGAGCCAACACAGCATGGAGTTGAAACGCATGCGGCGACAGCAAACACACACGCACCTTCAATGGAGACCGGGTTGTACTTGAACTTGAGCAGCGCGCCGCACTGGTGGCACGTGAAGAGGCTCTTCCCCTCCATGGCGACGCCCGCCGAGCGCGACGACGGGATCATGGACGACATCGAGGATGGCGGCGGTACGTTGTGCACGATCGGCGTGAGCTGCAGCGGCAACCCCTGGGACGCCATGACGCCTCAGTGCTCAGCTGGAGAGAGAGAGTATGTGGTGGGGATTAAGATACGCGGGCGCTTGAGTGCGGACGCAGATACGATCTGTTGCGCGCCGCTCCCCCTTTCTCCGCTTCTCCTTCGTCGTCGTCTTCGCTTCTATTATGGCGCTTTTACAATGCGACCACATGGGGTTGAGAGAGGCCGAAGGCGCAAAGTGAAACGACTCGTTTCAACCCACCATGACTTGGTAGCAAGCATTTTCTTTATTATACTTATTTTACATAACCTTTGTTAAATTAAAATATTTACATTTAAAACTACAATACGTTACATTGACGCACAGATCGTTAAATCTTCAAATCTTTATATGTCAGGTACTATCAATTTATTGGTTATCCAAGGTGGGTAACATACAGGCGTTGTTTGTTGAACCCTGTCGATGGTACACTGTACCAAGTTCGCAATGGTGTGACAAACAATACACGACAGAAAGCAAGAGAGATGGAAAGATGGCGGCAGACCCAAACGTGCAGAAGACGTCGAGTCCCGTGTGCGTTGAGGCAGAGCAGAGTGGTCTTCGCGACCAGGAGAGCGCCATGCGAGACACACTGGTCGGCGACACCGATGTAACGGCATCAGCAGCCGAGACAATGACAGACGCAGCAGCAGTGGAGCCAGAAAACGCGGCTTCTTCGTGTCCAGCGTCCTCTGCCATGCCATCACCACCAGCAGCAGCGTCGTCAACGACGCTCACGCCTGCTTCGTCCGACCGCTCGCGGCTGTTCATCGTGTGTGGACGTGGCAGGAAGCCCGACGAGCTGCGGCAGCTGTTCTCCGAATGCGGAGAGATCAAGAACCTGCATCTCGCGCTCGACCGGAGCAACAAGTCGAGAGTAAGTGAAATGATTCATTCATTCGGTTGCTTGTTTGATGTGTGTGTGTGTTTACTGCTATGCGTCCATTTACATGACGAGTTTTATATTTACCTGTGTGTTTCCTGTGGTCCTGCTGTTATTCCCACCACACAGGGCTTTGCGTTCCTGCAATACAAAGACCCGTCCTGCGCTGTCGCTGCGATTGAAAAATTCCACCTGATGACACTGGAGGACGGCCATGTGCTCAAGGTGCGGTCTCACAATTGAAGCACCATGCGCGTGGTAAAGTTTGTAAACTAACTGTTCTTGGCTGTGATAATTCTGATTATCAGGTGACAGTTGCGAAGGACAAGCCCGTCGTCGCAGTTGGGAAACTTAAGCGCAACCAGCAATCGAGTCACGATGTGCACAGTGAGAGCGAGTCGAATGTGGAGGAGGCGCACATAGCTGGCAAGCGACAGCGGTCGAGCGCTCCAGTCTGCTCGCGCGCAGCAGCACCTCGGCGGAAGATGAGGGTGGGCGACACCGTCGACGGGTCTTTCGACAAGAGCAGCTTCGTCGGATTGGAACCTCGTGTCCCCTCGACACCACCGGAACCAGCATTTTCACCAGAGAAAGAAGTCGCGAGCGTGCTGGAAGATATTCTGCTGGCTGTTCAGAGCGCGGGGAACACTGAGTCGATTCGCAACCTGATGGCTGGGTACTCTTTGATCGCTGAACACCGACGGCAAACCCTCACTGTGGCCAGGAATGGTAATGGGAAATCAGGGACTCTCGACGGCAGCAGAGATAAAAATGAGACCGAAGCAAGCCACGAGCTGGAGGAGACGAGCACGGAGCAGCTGACGTCAAGTATCAACTCGTTCACACTGGATGGCACTCCCACCGCTACCATTTTACCAGGCGAAAAGCTCAAGGACACGCTGTTATCGTCGATTGGTGCCACGTCGAGTAGTGTCCACCGAAAAAGGGCCGCAAAAGCGTCTCTCTTGCGTAGACGTCGTCAGAGCTTCGACGATAGTGATTCAAGTGCCGATGGTGGCGAATCAGATGCGATCCCGAGTCGCCGAAAGCGAAGTAATATCAGTCGCAGGGAGCATTCGAATTGGCTCAGCAGAGGAGAGCAGCACGTTGATAATCAAACCCTTCCAGCGCCATTTTCTTCGTCGACATCACCGTATGTGCTGACGCCAGTGAAGTCGAAAAAGCAGTGCAAGCGTCAATCCTCCGACCAGTCAGCGGATGTCTCGACTCGGTCGTCAAAGCAGCGAGTGACCAGCACCAGGAGCTCCAGAACGCCAACTTTCAACTCGATGGCACTGGCATCTGCAAGCGTGCCGAGCACTCTCGCCTCGAAGTCAGCGACTTCGCGTACCAAGCTCTTTTTTACCTCAAGCCACAAGGTACGTCTTCAATTTCGTGCTGTACAGGTGATAGAGGTCGACCGCCGAATTTTTCGCTAACGAACTCTCTTGTGCCGTCAAAGTTTACGATGCAGGAGCTGAAAGCGATGTTTGCAGTCTACGGTGACTTTGAGTTTGTTGACATCGTGAAAAGCTTTGGACGAATCAAGACGATGGCGTATGTCAAGTACTCGAATGTACGCAAGCAACTGCTTCTTGCATCATTCATATGTGAGACGCACAAGTACCATGATGTCTGAACTCTAACTCTGTGATGTGATTGTTCAGCCACAAACAGCGTCCGCAGTGATCGAATCCTTTCAGGAAGAACATGAACAAGACGCAGAGCTCACAATCCAGGGCGAATTTATGAAGGTATGAGTCGAGGAGTGCCTTTATTTTTGTGGACTGTGACTTCGTCATTGACCTAACTGTACGTTTGCAGCTCTCTTTTGCAGAAGACAGTCGAAGGAATGCTGCGTCTCCGTTTGTGCACATGAGGCAATTGGGCCATGACGCGTTCTCTCCCATGTTGCAATCGTCTGCTGCAGGCGCTGCTGGAATGACTTCACAACCAATTGAGCCAATGGGTGAAAAACTGTGGCTTCTCATACTCTACGACCGCAGTTTGCCCAGCAACGTGATCTCAGCGTGTGTATCGAAATGCGTGGGCATGGAGTTCGTCGACATCAAAGTATTTCGAAGTACAGGCGAGTCGCAAGGAGTGGCGTTTGTCAAGTTCGAGAACAAAGCGCAGGCTGTTGATGCATCACGTGAGCTGCATCAGACAGAGTTGCCCACAGGATCAGGCAAGTTCCTGCAGGCGATTGTGATTCAGGACCCCAGTTTGTTCAGCACAATGCACGGCGGATCACATGGCGGGTCTGGTGAGCATGGCGGTGGCGGAGAAGGCGGAGACGACGTGGATCTCTCGGCAGTTGAGGTGAAATTCGCCCATTTGATGCGCAGCAACGACCAAAACGGCACTTTCTCAGCTGGACACGGACGCTCGCGAATGTCGATCGATGAAACCTCAACACCTGCTGCAAGCGCAGCTCAGCAACACCCGGCAGCATTGACGTACCTCCCTGGACCAGCAGCAGCAAGCTCTTTTGGCGCAATGCATCTGCATCCGATGCAACCACAAATGCAGCTGCAACAGCAATATCCACAGCATGTCTACGGATATTATCCACAACACCAGCAACACCAGCAACATCAACAACCATTCGCGATCCAAAGTCAACATGGTCAGCCGTACTCGTACGCGTCTTCGTCGTGGACAGCTGAGTCACCACCACTATCGTCCTATTACAATACTTACCCGAGCCCTCAGGTGGCATATCAGCCGCCTCCAGAGTACTACAACCAGCAGCAGCAAGCGTACCCCGCACAGCCCGTGTACCCAGTTGTCACCAATGGGGATGAGAGCAGCGGAGCTACTATACTAGAGACAGACTCACCACCGACAACTGGCGCGTCCTCGGACAGCTCTACTGACGGTGCACGGCTGTCACCACCCGCGATTTACATCTCAAGTGGTCGTCCACTCGACTTGTTCTCGGTCGTGAAAGCGTTGGAAGACTGCAGCGGCGTGGTCTCGATCACGAAAGACGGCGAAGACAGCGACGCAGTGTTCGTTGTCGAGTTTACGGATCCCCCACAGGCAGCGGACGCGGTGAAGAAGCTCGATGGGAAAATGTGCAACGGGAAGAAGCTGCGCGTCGTGACAATGAGTTCAAGCATGGGAGGGAAGCCTCGCGCTGCCTCGAGTCGACGCAAGCGACAGCGGGTGGATCCGAGAACTCGCAAGTAGCACCGAGTGATTGCTGGATTAATCAAGAAACTCTGTGGTATTTATTTTTCCCACCAGGAGTGAGGACGGACACGAGTACTTGATCCTGCTGGAAGCTTCCCCATCTACCCCAATTATACCGGACAAGGCAAGCAGATGCTCAAGATATGAAGACGTTGCTTATTTTTTGCGAGGGACGCGTGCCGTCTGCGCAAGTAACACAAGCGATCCCAGCTCTCAATTTTACGATTGTGGGTTATTAGGAGAGATCCAGCAAAATAATGGAGAACTGTCCTGAGAAATCCATAAAGTACGCTACGCATGACATCTATTTCCAAACACTTTTACATCGACAAGTGGCTGGCAACACATCCAACTCGTAGGTGCAGATACAAACAATATAAGCGGTCACAACCACAACATACAACACGAAAGCATCGGCTGGTGTGGTGTGTCGGGTCTAGAGTAGATCCCGTTCTCTCGGCGTCAGCTTACGGAGCGACAGCGCGGACCGAGTCAGGGAGGAGCGCAGCGATGTCTGGAGTGCTCGAGGTAATCGGCGTCGGAGTTGGTGTGAGGACCGGAGCTAGGACACCCTCACCGCTGCCTGTGCCAGGGCTGTTGCGCTCCTCAGTGATCTGGCTTACATCGGCAGCAGCAGAAGGTGAGCCCGTGGTCGTGGTTGTCGTGCACCCGGACGAGCTGCTGCATCGCATGCTGGTGGAGATAGACACTGAAGTACTATTGCCGCCACTGGTGGTGATGTTCTGCATCGCCACTGGGACTCCGTTGACAGTTATGCTGGTGGTGCCGATCACCGGTACGCCGTTCACCGTCGATCTACTGGTGCTGGTACTCGTTGAGCTGACAGCATCCGTTGTGTTGGAGCTGACATCGGTTGAGCTCGAGGCCGAACCAAAGTTGCTTCGGGCAATCGTGCTGGCAGATCCGAAGCACGACGCGTGGCCAGACCCTGTTAATATCGCAATGATGATGGTAGCGAGGGCGGCCGAGATGCAGAAAAAGCGGCAGAACGTGGTGGCGAGCATGGCTTATGAAATCTTGAGTCTAAGGGATGGAAAGTTGGACAATGAGAGAGAGTTGCCCTTGCAGAATCGAGACGAGGGCTGTAATAGTACTGTCTTGGGATGATTTGCATGTTAGAATACCAGGTGAAGTGAGACTTAGAGTCTTGGGGTCTTGAAATACTACGGAGGTACTCTCTGATGAATTTTCATGTTTTGATGTCTAGGAACCAACCACGCTGATGCTTGGTTTCAGATCTAATATCTCACGCACGATCGGACCCGCAGACCGGCTGGTTGTTGTGGGCCCGCTCACGAGGGCCTCACACCCACCCACCCACACGGCTTGTAAAGAAGGTGTCTGAAGCTAATGCAACAAGTCAGCACGAACAGAAAACCCCTGGTCAACAAGCTCCGAAGCCAGGAAGAGGCAGGCAGCAGATTCGTTTTCGCGTGTCTTGCTGACGACTTGTCGACGCTATGAAAATGAAAAGGCAGGTTTGTCTGCTTGTGATCGAGTAAAAGGAGGGTGAAGTACAGTGTTTTTAAAGAAAGACGAAGCAGAAACTCATTTTCACACTAAAGATGCTCTGTACAAATGGACACATCACAGCAAGTGTGACCACCAGTGAGAGTCACATTTTTTGGGGGAAGTGACGGGCCAAAAGTATCCATCTGTTCTGAATTTTACAACGTGGCGACGAACGTCTGATGACCAGTCACTCCACGTAGAGGAGTCACACAACTCGACCAGATGGTACCACGAGCTCGGAAAGGCCACACAATCGACCATCAGTGTAACACAACATAACCCCTTTGATTACACTGAGAGACCTCAACAGCTCAGATTG
>JAASFI010000661.1:0-20413 GCA_023333705.1 Globisporangium viniferum | reverse complement strand
TTCTTGAAAGTTTGATTCGTGTTCAGATTGATTTCATCACTTATCGATGTTGGCAAGTCGCACAAAAATATGGTTGCCTAAATTTGAGAAGCAGGAGAAATTCATTCTGACTCGTGTTTATTGTAGATGGCGATCAAAGTGGATACATGAAAGTGCCAAAAGTGATGATCGTAGCCTCACCCAGCGCGCATTTCAACAGTGTGTTGCGACAGTATCCCTTGAGTGCGTGTATGCACTACAACAAGCGGTTTGACTTATCAAACAAAGGCGGCATTAAAAACATTGCGTGTGGTTTTCACATTCAAATACACGTTGCACTGTTGATAACATTTTGAAATTGGTATCCAGTACAAACGGCAGTAATAGACAGAGTTGACACCATGAATAGTTCTTGGCTAAGAAACGAGAACCTCGGTCTATTATGGCAATCTGAATCGCCTGCAACAGATGAATCGTTTATCATGCCGCACAATGTGCTGCTTTTGGTACGAGGTATTGCTGCTGCGCAGAACGTGTGGGCTAAGCGCCTGAATGCCGAAACGTATCACTTGCAAAGTGATCTGTGTGTGGGATTTCGAAGCCTCAAAGGCGCAAAAAGTACTATGGGTATATTGACAAAATTCGAGGAAACCGATGGGTATTTTAATAATTTACCCTTCTTTCTATTAGCTACCAAGAAGTACCGAAACATTTCGGGTACTTTAGGGTACATTTACAGTTCAGCACGTTTTGGGTACATTCGCAGTTAGCGGTGACCAATTGGCAGCATCACAACAACTCACTGAACTCGGATGTTACCCCCCCCCCCCCCCCACTCACCACCACCACCACCACCACCACCAACCTAAATACGCGAAACCTGCGAAAAGAGTCTATATTCTTCACTTTGGTTGAAACCCCACCATGCAAAGCGCTTGAGTTTCCGACAAATTTCTGGTGCAAGCAGTAAAGCTGGTGGGTGAAAATGCAGCTTCGCTTGTGATTTTGCTGAGCGTTGTATTTTGTTCCCAATTCGCTTCCCATCCGAAAATTTAAAGACTGTCACCCACCCAGGATGATGATGATGGCTTGTGCGAGTCTGCCCACCCACGCACGATTAAGGGTTAAGCTCTATTTTACGGCGTACAATGCTATTAAAAGTATCAGGATTTGCAAACTTCATCGCCCACCCACGCCCAAACCCGGCAATGTGTCGCCCAAAGACCACCCACAGCTCAAGTGGGTAGGCGGTCTGGGCGTTGGCGCGAACGCCAACACCAATGCTCTGTTTGACGGCAACATTATTGGACTCAAAGTGAAGCAGACCCAAGTGCTTCTAACTATGGGTCTGAGCATCTTGAAGGTTCCTAAGATGCGCCACTTCATTCCTGCCGATACACACGTCTCAAACGCTGCGTCCTGGTGGCCATCTTGGCATCCCTCCGGTATATCACAAGGGTACCCACTGGGAACTCTCAACCATGCAGTAGTTTGTCGATGTGTTTGTGAAACACAAGGTTCCGGCTCGCGATGTTATGATCGCGCTCGAAATTCTAACCCAGTGTTCGTGTTCGCGACTGCAGTGCTTGCGAAATTCAAAATTAGCATTTGCTATCGCAGACTGCGATTTGCGGTGATCTCACCGGCTGATGGATTTCTTGCAGCTGACAACTGTAGTTGTGAACTCTCAACCGCAGATGGTGATAGTCGCAAGATGCACGACCATATCGCTAGCTTACTGTTCCTGTAGCGTCCACGCTTCAGGGTACATACCTCTATCAACACACTTTGCCACCATTATGAAAATGAAAATGATCTAACCTCTTGGTGCTTTTTTCCCGTATATTCGTCCATCGATCCACACAGTATCATATTCTATCTCTTACCTACCAAGTCAAAAAAATACACATGCATCCATCCAAGACCAAATAGTGCCTACCATCCAAACTCACAGCCAGGCAGGGTGTTATTTTTCACCGTCCCCACCATCCGTTCGCCCTTTTTCACTCACTTGCGCAAGTTTCACGCGTGGGATTTGCATTTCTTGGGACCTCCCTGCTGCTGTTGAGTGGCCTCTGGTGTCAACTGCGGTTCCGCGTATGTGACACTTGGGTTTGGAGACGCACTTGGGCTTGGTGACGCTGCTGGGGTCGTTGATGGCGAGCCGTACTCGTTGGCGGCTGGACTGGATTCCGAGCTTTGACTTGAGCTTGGACTGGGGTTTGGAGACACCGACGGCGTCTCGTTTGTTGGCGAGTCGTACTCGTTGGCGTATTCGGAGCTTGGGCTCGGGCTCAGACTTGGGCTTGGAGACGCTGGAGGGGTCTCGGACGGCGAGTTGTACGCGTTGGTGCTGGCGAAGGTGAGGCTCTTGCCGTTGTTGTCGCCTTCATTGCCATTGCTGCCTCCATTGCCCATCAACGGGACACAGTTTTCTAATTAAAAGGGCACGCCGCAAAATTGTCAGTATGGCACATCATCACCAAATGGACATATCCTAGGCAGGTTAGCTGCTCGAGTTTGACTCACTGTAGACCTGCCACGTCGGCTCGTGCAGCGCGAGCCAGTAGAACTGGAGCAGGCAGTTCTCCTTGCAGCTCGAGAAATCCACCGGGAGCTCCGCCTTGGGCTTGCTCGTGAAGTGACCCGCGCAGTTCTCGTCACTGAACACGCGCTTGTCGTCCAGCCAGATCTCGCAGGGACCCTATTCGATTCAAAAGTGATACCACAACCAAAGTTAAGTTAGCAAGGTGCCCTACCTATTCCAAAGCTCTCGAGCACAACACACAAACAAACAAACGCACCGTGTGCGATGGGACAAAGCCTTCGCCCGAGTCCGGGTTCTGCCACACGACCTTGCCGTCCCCTGGGATCGCCTTGCGGCTCGCGTCCGGCTTCGAGTCGCCGCAGTCGGCACCGTGGTCCTTGAGCAGATCGCGCAGGGTCTTGAACTCGCTCTGGCCCTTGAACGCCTTCGTAAACGTGTCGACGTTCGCCTGCGGGTTGTCGTCAAACTTGCCCTGGAACGCCGGGGTCATGGTCGCAGAGTACTTTGTCGGCATCGCACCGTCCTTGAACTCGGCGAGCGGTGAGCTCACGTATCCGTGGGCGTCGACCGTTGTGGAGCCAAATAGTAGAAACACGCTGCTACTGGTAGCTGCAGTGAGGACCAGAGCGCCGTTGAAGAGGCGAGTCGAGGGAATGAAGAACACCATGTTGTCGATTGGGGTGGCTGGATCGGGTCGCGGTCCTTGGGGTTGTTGGTTGGTTGAGCCGAGACGATGCAAGTTTGCAAATGAGCTTTTCATTTGGAGAGCCACTTTTGAGGCAAAGGTGAACGCGAAAGCAACAAACACCCGGTGGCCATGTACGTGCTCAAAGTGGCTGACTGTCTGGCTGAGTGACTGAGTGACTGAGTGACTGAGTGACTGAGTGACTGACTAGATGGATAGGCAGGCTACCGGTCTTTTAGTCATACAACACTATTGAAGGGCATCTTAACCACACGAGCGTCTCTCATTTATCACACGCAAGAATGCCATACTCAAACAAGAAAAAGAAAAAAGGATCCCGAATACCAAGTACGGAGTCAGACTATTGGTCAGCAACCCCTCTCTCTTCACAATAAACTAAAGCCTCGCCACGCGCGCTCCTTTCAGACCCGAAAACCAACGAAAATGGTTGGTGCTCAGGTGACCAGCCAGTTCAGGTTCGGTGCTCAGGTGACCAGTTCGGTGTCGGGGCGCTTTCGGTTCCCGTGTCGCCGTTTCCGTTGAGTACGTGACGTTTTGGTCTAACGGCTCACTCGCTTTTCGATTCGGTTATCTGAACCAGAAGCCTTTGAGTGTCGCTGGCTCGCCTGGCACAAGGCTAGGTGAACGACGCAAACGAAACATCCGGAGCTGAGCTGAGCTGACCGACTGAAGGCTGACTGAACTATGGCATTGTCCTATCATTCTGCTCCATCAGTTTTCTAGTTTCTTTCTGTGATGCACACTTTGTCTGTTCCAGTGCGTCCGTTCAATCCTAAAAATAGATAGTGACGCGACTCAATCAGCTCGCGGTGCTTTTCTACGAGCTACTCACTGCACGATGTCAAAGTGCTCTGGTTCGCGACCACAACCTTCTGATGAGGATCGATCAAAGCGTCTTACAACACCGAGTGCACATGGCCAATTTCAGCCGCGGCGTCGACGAGTTTCCGGAGAACGCACTCGACTGTCGTTGAGAAGAGCGCTCGGACATCACAACGCCGGACGTTGAGCTCCATGATTGAACTCGACATGAACCTGACCCAACTGCTTTCATGTGTGTCTGACCAGCCAGAAGGCGCCCTGTTGACCGCGGCAAACGCCACTTGTTAGTTAATGGTCGTCTCGGTATCCCTCCGCGGTAACTCTCCGTCGCAATGACCAGTCGATGCAATACATTCAGTCGGGGCAAACCAGGTCGGGGCTTCCTGGACACAAGTCTGCGCGATCAGCTTCGCTCGTGCTCGTTGTACGGTTGGTGATCATATCGGGACCGCAATGTTTCTTTCTCATGGTGCACAAAGCCACCTCTTAGGTCTAGCCAAGTAGCAAGAGACTCAGATCACGGATATTGCTGGTCGTTTATTCGTACCATGATAATATACTTCACTTCATCGTCATCATCATCACCATGGTGCACGAAGTTATCCGTAACTTCTCTGACATACCAAGTATGTCGAAGGCGAAGAGAAATCAGAATGTCTGACAAATGCTTTTTCTGTTCCAAGTAACCATTTGCGCGTCTGAACAAAACAAGACTTCCAAAACAGCTTTTTTAAAATGTAATGAATGGCTATTTATACCATTCTGAGTGCAAAAAACCAAAATTTCAGCTATTTTATATTCAAATAGCTGTTTTATATAAAAATTCATTAAAAGCTATTCGTCGCACAATATTGTACACGATAAAACAGCTCTTTTGCAAATCGTACTTTGCGTAGGTACGTAAAATACGCTAATAAGGTAACCGAAAAAGTCCCGAGCTAGGGCCAACCGCCCTTCGTTATTTCTTCATCGCCTGACAACCGATAGAAAGGAGAAAGGACCGCAGCAAAAGGAAAAGGCGCTAGCGCTTCAAGAAGCAGGACAATGACGACAGATCCAGCTCGACTGACGCTGCCACAATGCCGCCCTCAACGAAGCGAAAGACCATAACGGAGATCTGGGAGCAAATGCGAGAGACTGTGAACGCACAACACGAGCTAGAGCGCAGGAGGCTCGAGCTGCAGGCTGAGGACCTCGCGCTACGACGACACGAGCTCAACGAAGCAAGCGAGAGCTGCGCGTGAGCGCCAGATCGCGTTGCTTGCCCAGCAGTCCGAGGTGGCGATGAAGCTGGTCGCAAGTGTGGTAAGCAAAGCAAAATGAACAATGAGGGAGTATGAGGTTCTACTGAGAATTGCCTTCCTAGGATTCAGCAGCTACCTGAAAATACAAACTTTATCGTATTTTGTATAATTTGAACCTTGGATATTTGATTTGGATAACGTTTCGCTGGCTGCCTCGTATCTAACGCTATTATCTCGATGCATATTCAAATCAAGTCAAATATCGAATCGTACTTTATCGGATTCAGCGTGTAAATCCAAGTTCAATCTTTCTCCTTTTTGTTTTGACCTTCTTGAACAGTTCACAACGCAATCATCTTCGTCAGAAGCACACGAAGAGATCCAAAGGCAACATCAGCAGCAACAGGATGGCGCAGCAGGCGACCGGCGCCGCCGCCTTCCAGAAGGACATCGACGCGCTCGACCGCGTCCTCTTCCGCCTCGCGAGCGCCGCGGACGAGCGCATGCTCGACGTGTTGCAGTCGCTGCTCCCGCAGCTGCTCAAGCTCTTCCCCAAGGATACGAGCGCGCCGCTGGCGGGGCAGCTCAAGGACAAGGTGCGTTGTTATATTGTGTATATGCTGCCTCTGTGGGTCTTGTGGTGCTGATGCCGTGTGTATGCTGTGCGTGTTGTGTCTGTGTGTATGGGGCGTACGTAGATCCTGCAAGTGGTGTCGCACGTCAAGACCCGTCTCCAGGCGCTTTCGAGCCCAAAGCTGCCGCTGCAGGCGCTTGGCGCACTGCTGCAGGAGACTGAGCTGTCGGTGTTCACGCACAACTTTGCGTTCATGTTTATCGGTACGAGTTGCGACGCGTAATGGTGGTGTCGTTGTCTATGTGCACCTATGCGTATGCGTTCACAACGAGCTGATATGATTGCTTTGTTGTTGTGTTGGTCATTTTCTCTTGTTGCAGAAATCGGCTTTCGCGCGGCACCGGAAGATGAGCGCGGCGAGGTGCTTGCCGAGATCTTCAAGGCGCTGGAAAAGTACACGGCGTCGCAGCAAGAGATTTTCTTTCGCCTGCTGATCCGAGCGCTGCCGATCACGGGGAACGCAGTGTACCCGCCTCCTCCAGCACCAGATCTTCTTCGCGCACCGCCAGTCACAACTGACACCAGCACCAGCGTTTCGAGTACGAGCACCTTGGAGACTTCAGAGGCAGAGAACGTCGGCTCAAAGGAGATGGACTCAAGTGTGGTCGGCAACATGGAGGCCATGCTGGACTTTCTACTCGACTTCCTGTTGTACGACACGCCCTCCAGAAGCGCCAGCGGGAGTAGTGAAGCCTCGGTGTTTGGACTCATGACCCCACGGCTGGAGCGTATTCAGCGAGTCATGACGGCTGAAGAATTCAACAAGGAGCGTCTGTACGACACGCAGATGAATGCGCTGCGGTTCATCAAAGAGCTGGAGATCCCGAGCAAGCACAAGTACGTCCACTACCTCGCTGGCTGCGCGTCGTACCACCACACGATCAAGAGTTTCTGCGAAGAGCAACTGGTGCGCGTTATAAAGCACGAGTACGTCCAACTGGAAGACGTTCAGCTCATGCGAAGGATCATCGCGCTGGTGCTTGGCAGCCAAGTCGCACAGAGTTCTGGCGCTTTCAGTGGGTACGAGCAGCTGGCGTTGAGCAACCGAACGCGGCTCGCGGACGCGAGTATCCTGCAGGCGCTGGCGCTGCTGTCCGAGTCCAAAGCCGCCACGAATGTGATGCCGATGATGCTGCAGCTGCTCTGTCACCTCATGTACGGCACCGAGTCCTCGCGGCCGCAGAACATTGCGAACAAAGTCAAGTTGGCGGGCGTCCGATTGTGCCACTGGACGTTCATTTACGCAGAGAGCACGTTCGTCGAGCATTTCCTGGGACCCGTCATCTTCCCGACGCTGCTGCGAGTGCTGATGGACCCGAATGCAGACAGCGATGCGTCCCAAGCGGCGTTTATGCGTGAGTTTCGTCAGGGCATCTACGAGACCCTCACCGTGATTGGCACAAGAGCGCCGAGCATCGTCGCTGGGTCAGAACAAGCTTTCCAGGTGTTGCTCGTGCGCTGTCTCGTGGAAGAAGAGCGTCGTACGGGAACGGGTGCGAATGCGTTGAAGACGTTCACGTCGTTCTCTCGCGCGTATGGACTGCAAGCGTCCGAGTCGATCAAGGCAAAAGTGCGCAATGAGCTCATCGACCTGCTGAATGGCTCCAGGATCTTCGACAAGAGCAAGAACTATGAGCGCGTGCGAGCTGCGATTGCGACGTGGTGCGGCGACCTTTTGACTGAGAGTGGCGCTAGGGACAGCAGCATCACGATGCGCTTTGCGCTCTTGAGACTTTGCGGCGACGCCGACAAGGAAGTGCAGACGCTGTCAGCGAAAGCGTTGTACACCGATCCGCTGCCTTCACTCAGCGCTGTCTCCAAGTACCTGCACGCCAAGTATCCGCTCAAGGACATCAAGAAGAGCACCCAGGACGCCAGAACCGTGGAGAGTTTCCTTAAATTTTGTCTCCAGGTGATCAAGAGTTCGCGAAATGGAGGTGAGATGGAGATCGCAGATGAGAGCAGTGTGATGGTCGAATACTTTGTGCAGACGCTCTTGGGGAAACCTGAAGTCACGCTCTTGGGTGACAGCGCGGCGCTCTCTGGCATGTACCAAGCTGCTGCAACAAGTCTCGTGGAAATTTGCTTATTCGACAAGACCTCGGTGACGGAGATCTTGGGCAAGTCGGTGCCCCAGTTGCTAGACGTTGCGTGCATTTCGCCAGAGAGAGAGTTCCTGCAGAGCATTGGCGTGCTCGTACAGTGCATGATGCAAGCAGAGAGTTTCACACTCGAGCGTGCAGTGAGCGAGGTGGCCCAACAGGTCCGCATCCGATGTGAGGACGCGGGTATGCAGCAAAGCGATGTGCCTCGGCTCCAGTACGTCCTAGGAAGCGCAATTTCGGTTCTTGAGCAGTCAGAAGCGAAGCTCAGTGATGCGCAAGCAGAAACTATCCTCTCATCATTTGGGAAGATGGTGACGCTATTAGAATCGACAGTGAAATTGTGCTCCAACTTTACGGGTTTCCCACGTGGTGAAGATGACCAGAACGCACGCATCGACCTTCTTCGCAGCGTGTTGGACGGCGTTGGCTTAGCTGGCTCCTTGACCAAGTTCCTCCTTGGCGACGCGTCTTCTTCTTCCTTAACCGAGTGGGTGAAGCTCAAGCGTCAGAGTCTAGCAGAGTTGCAGAAGGTGATCGAATGGGATTTCAGTGGCATCAGCTCGGATGGAAGTCTGAAGCTCAAGTTGACGAAGCTCAAGTACATCGCAGTCGAAAACCTTAGTCGCGCTGTAGCAGGACTGCCAGCCACGACGGAGAAGCTGGCGGACTTGGCGAGCCCCCTCGAAAGTGCTGTGAATGCAGTGCTGAGACTCGGGAATGAGCAAGATCCAGAGCTCCAGCTTCTCGTTGGCGAAGCGCTCATCATTATTGGAAGCCACGCGTCTAGTGAAATCAGGTCGAAGGCAGCAGTGGGTGAGATCACGTTTGCTGAAAACCGTGCTGCTGCCATCTTTTCGCGGCTGCTCAGAGAATTCGCCGAGTCTCGACAACCAAATGTCCGACGCAGTGCGACAACGTGGCTGCTGTGCGTGTGTGCCGCTGGTCTTTCGTCGTCGGAAGAAACCTCAGCAGCGTCGCCGAACTGGAACTCGATTCTTCGATCCGAGGTGTTCACGCAGCTCTTGATCGACACGCACGAGTTCTTTGTCACGATGCTGAACGACAGCAACTCTATCGCGAAAGAGAGCGCGGTGAAGGGGCTCGCGTACCTTCGTCTCCGATCGCCAAACGCCGAGCTGGGGGATCAGTTCAGTGACAGTCTGTTCCGTCGCCTTCGCTGCTTCCGTGCGTTCACCTCGAACTCAAGCAGTGTATCTGGCTTAGACGCTGAAGATATGAACATGGATGCGCCGACTCCAGCTGAACCAGCGCCTGGGATTGCGAGACCGACGCCGAGCCCCTCGCAAACAACGCCTGCTGCTGCTACAGGTACAACTGTGGAAAATGCGGCGTACCGTGAAGTCAGCAACCTCGCGGCTGATATCGGAGACCCTGAGCTCATGTACGCTCTCCTGTACCTGAGTACGACGGACCCGATCTGGCAGACGCTTCTCGAGACTCCTTCATCAGTGCCCATGCTCACAGAAGGAACCAAGCAGAAGCTGTTCTCGTTTGTCGAAGTGGATAGAGTGTTCCGCTTATCGATCATCGAGAAAGCCGGCAAGCTGTGGATGGACGAGAGCTACTCGAACACGAACAAGCTCGTGCCGTGGCTGTACCTGCTCAAGTTCCACTCGAACTCCAAGGTGTCGGAGGTGATGAACAATCTGTGGACCTTTGCAAAGGGCAAGTTTGTCACCACGAGCACACAGGAGAAGACTCTATTGCAGCAGCACTGGCACGTGATCTTCAAGTTCCTGCTCTCGCGCCTGGAAGGCAGCCGCAACTTCAAGTACCGCGAAGCTGCGTGTGTGGCGCTGATCGACATTTTGAACGGAGCGGACGCCGATCAGCTGCGAGACGAGTTTCTGCACTTGTGGAAGCTCGCGTCGGCTGCTGTCGACGATGTGATGGAGGCTGTGTGCGTGGTTGGCCTCAAGTTGTACCGGTACATGGGCGAGCTGAGTCTTCGCATCGCGGCGAACGACGAGTTCTGTCGCAAGATCTTGCTGCAGTATCTCATTGAAGTGGGCATCGTGAACAAGAACATGGTCTGCCGCGCGCTCGGCATCGACATCTTGCTCCGTCTCGTGAAAGCCCTGGACGCCGTGGCTATCCAGGAGTCGCTCGCGTCCTTGATCCTGAAGCTGCTCGAGTACTTGTCGTCACTGGAGATGCCCGAGCTGCAGTACGCGCAGTTCCACGTGCAGAAGAAAGACCAGCTGGAGCGTCTGCGCGTGTCCATCAGCCAGTCTGGACCAGTGGGGCAACTGCTCGAGCTGTCGACGACAAGATTGAAGGAGCTCGCAGGCACCGACACATGCGTGAAGATCGTGGACGAGCTTTCGAGAGGTGTGTCGAACCTATTGCGCTTCGGTGTTGGTCTGAACACGCGCGTGGGGACGGCGAACTTTGTGGTGTCGCTGGCGGTGGAGCTACCGTTTGAGTTGCGCAAGTGCAAGGGGGCCGAGCTGCTGCTCACACGAGTGTTTGTGCCGTTCGTCGGCAACAAGACGTCGGCGGAGAACGATGTGTACGGCGACGAGGAGAGTCGGTATGGCGCGTCGTCGGGAGGGTTGACGGACGGATTGGTCATCCAGACGTACTGTCGCGCCGCCGCGTACCTGTGTCCGCTCGTGGACGCTTCGCTCGTGAGGGAGTACGTCCGCGCTGGCATCTTTGCATTCAACAAGACCAAGCGATCGTTAAGTCCTACTGCTACTAGCAGTGGCGATACAACGATGGCAATGGATAGTGGCGCCGCTAGTGACTCTGCTGGTCCTGCGATCCAGTCATCGGACGCAAACCGCTTCTTGCTCGTCACCGCGATCGCGACGAAAGAGCTCGTGGCGAAAGTGCCGCCGATCACGGACGCGAGCATTATGGTGCAGGCGGACAACCGCAACGACTGGTACTGCACGCACGTGTTCCCCGGCGCGTTCATCGGCCAGTTTGCGTCGACCGAAGTGCTCAAGACGGCGTGGACGGCGGTGCTAGATGAGCTTCCGCCGTCCGTGCTGTACGCCGAGGCATCGATCGACGCGACGCTGGCGAGCATCGCGCGTTTCATCGGTCACACAGCGTGGGACACGCGCAAGCAGGCGGTGCTGGCGCTGCACGCGCTTTTCTCGGAGACGTCGAGCTACCGCTCGCGCATCACGCCGCAGCAAAGCGAGCGTATTTGGACGAACCTCGTGGACGCCGTGCCCGGGCGGCTGTGGAAGGGCAAGGGCGTGATCCTCGAGGCGCTCGTGGCGCTGGCGTCCGTGAAGAAGGAGCAGAAGCAGGATCGCTTTTTGTCAAAGCTGCTGCTGGACGAGTGCGAGCGCGCGTGGAGGAACCGAGACATGGCGTACATGGAGAGCGCGCTCGTGAGTTTCGGCAAACTGTCCAAGCAGATGGGCAGTGGTGAGTGGCAGCTGCAGCTCGCGAACTTTTCATCGTTGCGTGGGGCCTTCCTGAAATGGCTGGACGGGAAGGCAAGCGGCGGTGAAGATGGAGCTAGCCCAGAGCAAGAGCAGGATGATGATCAAGTCATGGAGACAGTAGCCGCATCAGCAGATGATACGCAGCGGTTCATGCTCCCGCCGCTCATGGTCAAGAGCGTCTTCGAGTCGTTGGCGCTTGTGTGGCCGTCCGCGTTTCCCTCTGTCATCAATGATGTGGAGAACAAAGGAGAGACAGTACAAACTCCTCCAGCCAGTCCAATCACAACTGCGACCGAGACCATCGTGTGGCTGAACGAGTGCGTCACGCGCTCTGATCTGAACGTGTGGAGCATCCGCAAGTCCGTGTTGGAGGCGCTGGCGGCCGTCGTCGCGAGCGCACCGGCCAAGGCGTTCGCCGCGCCGCAGACGATGAACCAGATCGTGGACACGTGCTGCAGGGACTACGGTGTGCGCGACGCCAAGTACTCGATGATCCGCGTCGCGGCGGCGTCCGTGCTCGTAGCATTGACGCAGCGCCACCGAGACGATGACCACAACCTCACGCTGCACTTGCTCGTGCACAAGGAGCGCATCTCGGAGGCGCTCGAGGTGCTGCGCAAGAGCGAGGAGCCGGCGGAGCAGCGCGCGGCGTTCCAGACCATGACGCACTTGCTCGAGCTGCAGTAAACGAAGACAAGAAACAGCGACTGGTAGCTTTTCGCGATCTTAGAAGTAGGTAGGTATACTGGTATCCATGAACTCGGTGCAACTAACTCTACTCCAGAGTAGCACCATATTGTGCTTTAGCGATTCGACTGAGGAGCTCATCGCCGAGGTGGAGCGAATACTACACCTTCGTTAATAGCTTTCGTAAATCAGTAGCGTTCTCAACAAGCCCTTGATATTTACTACAAGATGACTCGATCCTCGCAGGCGCGGACATTCCACGAGCAGCTCAATAGGTGGCTTCGAGTCCCAACCGAAGAGTGCACTCATGTTTCCGTATTGGTCTTTAGACTGGCAGACAAATTTTTCCTAACATTACCGAAATACCGAGCGCCCTTATAGCCGTGTGCCACTATAACCAGATTTCGCTGTACCACCATCACCCCACATTTTAACCCACCTCCCCATCACCCCACGCAAAAGTGGGGTTTATTCCGTCATCATCATCACACAAATAGCTGAAGTACACACCAAAACCAAAAACAGCCCCATATCACAATCCACAACAGAGCAGCGCCACCTCATCGCCATCGCCATGGCGCTCTCCACCGTGGGCCTCGTGTCCATGCTGCTGCTGGCCGTGCAGTTCGGGCTGCAGCCGATCCTCTACAAGGAGTTCGCGTCGGGCGCCACGTCCTCTGCGGCGCTCGTGATCGCGTGCGAGCTCTGCAAGCTGCTGATAGCGTTGCTCGTGATCGCGATGAACGGCGAGCTGGCCAAGGCGCTCAAGGCGTGGAGCTTCGCGCAGAGTCTGCGCGCGTCGGGCCTGCCCGCGTGCACCTACGCGGTGCAGAACGTGCTCGTGCAGATCTCGTACCAGCACCTGCCGCCGATCGTGTTTAACCTCGTGAACCAGACCAAGCTGCTCTGGACCGCGCTCTTCGTCTACCTGCTGCTCGGCAAGCGCTTCAGCGTCCAGCAGTGCGGCGCGATGCTCGTGCTGCTCTCGGCCGCGGTGCTACTCTCGCTCGCAAAGGATAGTGGCAATGGCGACAATGCGAAGGGTACAGACCCTGAGCACGTGGCGTCGTTTGAGCTGGGCTTACTACCGGTGCTCGTGGCGTCCATCCTCTCGGGCATTGGCGCCGCCATCACGCAGCGCTCGATGCAGCTGCACCAGCGCGACGCGGCGCTCGTCACCATCGAGCTCTCGGTGTACGGGAGCGTCTTCCTCGTGCTGCCGATGCTCTGGTCCGCCCTCATCTCGGGTTCTTCTCCTTCTTCCACATTAGAGACAGGCGCCGTTGGCTCGAGCGCAGACTCGCTCTTCGGGTCGCTGCTGGACGGCTGCGACGCGTACACGCTGATCCCGGTCGTCACGAATGCGTTTGGCGGGCTGCTGGTCGGCACCGTGACCAAGCACGTGGGCGGCGTGTTCAAGTCGTTTGCGCTCATCTGCGGCATCGCGTTCACGGCGTTCGTCGAGTCGTTCGTCTACGGCGCCGTGCTGCCCTCGGAAGTGTACGTCGCGGCGGCGCTCGTGGCCTTCAGCCTCTTTCTCTACAGCTCGTACCCGTACAAGGAGGAGGAGGAGGACCCAGCGTCAGAGCACAAGAAGAAGACGCAGTGAGATTTGATAGACATTCATAAAGCCCCTTATCAAAGCAGTAGATTGCATAGAGCAGTTAGGAAAAAACTACATACACCTTCAGCACTCAACTTTAAACCACTGATCCGACCAACTTGCGATTTCTCCATCCCTTTCTTTAATTGCTGACCTTTTGCATCTTTCGTGACTTCTCGAGGGGTTCGCCACATTCGCCGCAATGTTTGTTCTTGAAAGGGTTTGTCGCCTTGCAGCGTCCGCATGCCACATTTTGCAATGGCGTGTGGTTCGCTGCCTCCTCTCTCGCCAGCTCGGCGAGCGTCTCCATCGCTTCTGCCAAGCTCATGCGGTTCGCAGGACTGAAAGCGGTCATGCCCTGAACCATTCGCCACTCTTTGTTACTGAAGATACTGTCTTCAGGACGAGGATAACCGTTTCCAGTGGCGACTTCGTCGATGATGTCTTCATCACTCATCACACCCCACGGAACGCCGCCAATCTTCGCCTCGATGATGCTCATCGCCAGCGCGTACACGTCGGACTGGAACGTCGGATTTGCTCCCGGCCCCTGTTCCAGCAAACACTCGGGCGCTTTCCAACGCGCCGAGCTCGGCTGCTCCTTGATGCTCTTGCCGATCGACAGCTTGCGAATGTGACTGAACCCGAAATCACAGAGCTTGGCAGCGTTATCGTCGCCGACCAGGATGTTGTTGCACTTGATGTCACAGTGGATGATGTTCTCCGAGTGCAGGTACGAGAGCCCCTGCGCCGCCTGGTAGAAGAGCCGCCAGAGCTTGCTCATGTTCTCGCTCTTGTGCAGAAAGTCCACGAGATTGCCCTGTCTGGCGTACTCGGCGATGAAGAACAGCGGCTTGCCGACTGGACACCCGCCGAGCATCTTGTTCACGTTCGGGTGGCTGAGTCTGTACCAGATCTCAGACTCGCGCAGGAATTGCCGCTTCGTCTCGTCGCCGTCCATGTACAGCATCTTGGCGACGACTTCGGTCTCCCCAGGCCCCCACTTCGCCTTGTGGACCTCCCCAAACGAACCAAAATCGATTTGCTCGCCGATTTTCACATCATCGCGACGAACGTAGTAGGCTGGGACCTCGGGGATGGTCGCGTCCTCCACCATGTTCACCACAGTGTGGAGCACATTGGAGAGCAGCTCAGCAAAGTCTCTTGGGTTCTTCCCACAGTCGATCTCGTACTTGAGCTCCATCAGTGCTTCGTCAAGCGAGCTCCCCGCGAGGTCTCTGGCAATCGTGCCTCCGTCCCGCACGAGCACCTCGAACTGTCTGCGCTGCGTGCTGACATCGGACTCGTGCTGCAGTTTCCATGCGGTCATCTCAGGTGCGCCGGCGAGCTCAGCGAGGTGGAACACCTTGTCGATCTTCGCGTGTAGGATCGGTACTTCTTCACGGATGGCTTGACCCGAGGCGATCCGCTGCAGCGGCCGCTTCTCGGCGTACTTCTTGAAGAAAGAGACGACGAGCCCGACCGCGTGGGCGAGCTGCGTCGTGAGCTTCGAGCGCTCTTCCGCGGCCAGCATGAGCTCACTGCCGGTCGACTGCAGCTCGTCGCGCAGGAACAGCAGGCGGTCGAGCAGGCGATGACAGAGGCCCGCGCTCTCTTTCATCTCGTTGCAGAGACTCGACGCTCGGTTCAGCGCCTCCACGACGTTGAGGTTCATCATGCCCGGCACGAGGATCGCGTCGATCTCCTTGGACGACGGGTCCTCCATGGCGACGCACCTGTGCTGTTGATACAAAGCGAATGAGAGAGCGTCGATGGTCTTGCGAAGGCTTGGCTCGTGCTCTGGACTGGGAAGATCAGAGACTGGCATGGGAAATGAGTTTGATGAGGAGGGTAAAAGAAAAGATTTCTGCGGCGCAAAATCCTACCTAATGAAGTGAATAAAAGAGACTCTCATTTTCGTATATTACGAAAAGCCAAAGGTATTTTGAACGAAAAAACAACAGCACAAGGAGATTTGGCGCGCAATCCAATGGAAGCGAAGTGACGCAACATCGATTAGGAAAGAGGATCAATAACTCTGTCCCGCTGCATATCTTGTGTCAGAGGCTTTCGACTTCTCTTGTCGTTTGTACTGATTCCTTACATGTTGGAATTGATCATTGACCGGTTTCCATCCCGCCTTCACTCAAAAAGAGACCAGCGTTATCACTTTTCATTGTAATTTACATTTCTCCATTTCTGTGTTTGGGAAAATTTGTGTTGGATGTTCGATGAAATGGAACGATGGGTTAGGTCCAGCGCAGATGGGTACGCCCAAGTGTGCTGCATTTGCTTGCATCTGGACTTTGAGTACAAACCAACAGCAGAGGCATGCGCACTATGTACCAATGTAAGAAGCATTGCTTCCTCTTGTTTTCAATTTTGTCCAGAAACACGAATCACGATTCAAACCATGGCCATCATTCTGACACGATTCAAAGCGTGACCATCAAACTGACGTTTCACCTTTGGTTCGAGCTCACACAACTGAAGCGAAAGCGGCGCGGCGCGCGTGAACGAAGAGAGAGAGAGAGAAAAAAGAAGGAGGCAGGCGCTGCCGCCGTTCGCCACGACAAGGACCAACACGCGAACACTCCTCGCACAGCCCCCTCCCCCGCACAGTTGTGCAACGCGACACGACGGAACACACTGGCTCGCTCATGATGGAAGCGCTTCGGCTCAACTGGCTGGAAAGCGTGACTGCGGATGGATACCCGCTCGGAAGCTTTGTCAGGGTACTTCAAATGTCTTACACTCTGGAAAAAGTGGTCGCGTGCGAAGCGTTGGCTCAAGGCGTGATTGACCGGCTTCAGAACGTGTACGACGTACTCAAGAAGCTCCAGAGGCAGACACGAGAAGATGGAGACGACGCGTCAGAACTGAGAGAACTGCTACGAGGCCTACTTTTTGATGTGCACTGGCTTCGCGAGCTTCTCGAGCGCTTCTCCAAAGAGGACGTTCTGGTCCAGTTCATTCGAAGCCAAAAGTTGATTGACTGCCTGGAGCAAGCTCACGAAAGAGTGGATGCGTTCGTCGACGGTGTTCAACGATCCCGCTACGGTGAAAAGTTCAACGAACTTGCAGCGAGCGCCAGGAAGAACCTCCGTTATGAGAGCGAGAGAGGAGGATATTGGCCGTACCAACATTCCACTGAGTTCGAGCCAGAACGAAAACCTCGCGACCCTGCAACCTGTCCATTTCTGGATGCCATAATGAACCCGAGAATCAGTGAGAGTGCCTTCGCCAGTGGTTCTCTCACTTTTAGCGAGCGATCTGTGTGGACGCTTGAGTATGAAAAACAGAGACTTCTTCGCTCGAAGGTTTTTAATCCCCTCCTCGATCTCGTGGAGAATGAATTGTGGAGAGTGTGTTGGGAGTTACGTGTTTTCAAGGACGAAGCGAAAGTGACGCCGTGGTTCATCCCTTCGGACGAGATCGCCATCGGTCATGAAATTGGCAGTGGTGGATTTTGGCGAGTGTATCGTGCGACTTGGGGTGGGTCAGAAGACATAGCAGTCAAGTGGATGATCAGATTCGACAAGGCGGCGCTTCTGCGTGTGATCAACACCAGCTCTCAGCTAAACCACCCCCACATTCTCCGGTTCTACGGCGCGTCGCTCCCAGACTCCAAGTGCAGTGTCGTATTCGAATCTGCTGGATACGGATCGCTTTGCAGCTTTTGGATCAACACGAATGGGTCAGTTGATACCGAACGCCAAAAACAGCTTTGGCGTCTGCTGTATGAAGCAGCTCTGGGCATCCACTACATACATCAGCAGGGCTACGTGCACGGTAGTCTCATGTGCAACAACATTCTCGTTGGCGACGACTTGAAGGCGAAACTCGGAGGCTTCACACTCGGCTTCAAGAACGGCGATCACGAAAACGTGCCTTGTTCTGAAGCCCATCATTGGTCAGCTCCCGAATGCCTCGACAGAACACAAAAGACAGCGCGGTCATTTCCCAGTGACGTGTACTCATTTGATATGTGCATCGTGGAAGCGCTTACTATTTGTCCACCATATGGCGGTAGTATGAATGTTGCTGTGCGCGGGTTTGTCAGGCGAGGCACGCTCCCAATTTCTGTTTCGAGACTCGCACCACAAGTTCAAGAGCTGGTGAAGGCGATGTGCGCTTTCAAACCTTCAGCTCGAATGAAGTTGGAGGATGTGATCGCAACGCTCAAGCAGTTCGCAGACGCCAACGATCCAGATCTCCTTGTAGTGAGTGAGTAGCGAATACTTCTACAAGTAGGAAGAATCCACACCACACTTACTACTGCATGTTCGTGCTGATGATGTCAATAAAGCCAAAGTTTTATGGCGATGGCGTTTTGTGTTTAGTTGGTTTTGCGATGAAAGCTGATACGTCTCGAACGAGGCGGTCATACTGTCTAGTCAAGATCACATTTGGCCAATGTGTCTGGTACATCTTCACATCTTCGAGTGCAAGAGCATCGTATTCTCACATTTTCGCCGGTGGGGGGGGGGGGGGGGGAAGTACATACTTCGCTGCTGGCCACTCTGAGCAGAGCACACTAAGCAGTGGTGTGAGTGAGAGCATGAAGGGCGAAGATGGGATTTTCTTACTTCGATGATGTTGAACAGACCAATTCCATTCACCTCACCCCATGGAGGAGGGACTATCAACTAGAGGTCAAGTCGTGTAATCATTCATCGAAACAATGCCAGTACACGATTGAGCCTAAAGCACTTTGCCGTACCACCAGCACGTCATTTAAAGCAGACCAAAGGGTGAACAGTAAAGCATCGAAGATGACTATACACAAAGTTAGGTTGCTCACTCACTTAGTTCGATAAGCATGAGTTTCAGTACGGAGAGCGTAAGTTTCTTAGTTGCTTGTATGACGAGCACGACCGATACGCTCGTAGTCAATCGCACACAACGCGCTAATGAAAGAAGAAGGCGATAACCTCGCTTCGTTCATCGTACTGCCCAACGAAAGATAACCTGCAGAAGAAAGTCATGAATGGATGGCGAAATCGACGGGGTTGGTGGCCAGCACCGGCAAATATTGTCCCAACTATGGCGCCAAAAGCGCGAAATGAATGTGTAACATCAAGGATGGACCAGGTCGAGACTGATAGTAAGTCTCGCACCACACTCATCACAAAATCTAGGTCCTCTCGCGGGCACAACGTGGGGCTGCTGGCATTGGACGAGTTCTACCTTGGTAGCTATCTCATACAGCAATTAGACAGCTTCGTCCAAGGTAACTTGATCTGCCATGTCGATTTTCGTCATTCGCTGGACCAGATCCCACAGCTTGTCGGTGAGTCCTGCTGGGAGATCGTGTCTTTCGCGAGCATCGAACTTGTCCAGAATCTTCTCCTCGGTCATTTCCGTCCACCGCTCTTCTCCACTGACCGCTTCGATGATACACATACCCAACGAGTAGACATCGGACGCAAAGGACGGACTGTCACCCTTCAAGGCATTCGAGCGCTTTCCATCGCACGGCATCTGCTTGCACTTTCTCGCTGACTGGCTTGGATTCGCTGCGAATGAAGCTGAAGCCAAAGTCACAGATCTTGATCTTGTTGTCTGCACCGACAAGGAGGTTGTTGCACTTTACGTCTCCGTGGACCACGTCCTGCGAGTGCATGTAGAGAAGCCCAAGCGCAGTTTCAAAAAACGGTGCCACAGGTGCTGCTTGTTCTCGTTGTACTTGAAGAACTCCATGAAGTTGCCGTTAGAAGCATATTCACAGACGAAGAAAAGCGGCGTGGATACGTGGCTGACGCCGTACATCTTGAGCATGTGGATGGTTCAGCTTGAACCACACTGTCGCTTCGTTCAGGAAAGTTGCCTCGGCCTGGTTGCTCACCAGCAGCAACCGCTCAATCACCTCTTCTGTGCCTTTTCACTTACCACGGTGAATGACCCATGTCAAAGTGTGCGTCGGGGCAAACCACGTCGTTAGATGGGAGGGACCAGGGCGGCACCGCTTCGACGCTCAGCGCGGGGGAGTGAGCAAACAGCACTGTGAGCACCGGCTTCATCCAAACGATGTCCTCATGTGAAAAGAGATACGCAATCGACTTCTCGCTGCTGGCGATCGCTAACTGGATCATCCTCACCGCTTCTTTCAGATCCCGACCCGTGTACTCCGTCAAGAGCGTGTGCTGCATACCGTCCAGTATCTCTATCATTCTCTCCTCATCGCGCCGCGTGTTGGCTTTGAATCGTTGAACTTCTCCTCCTCGCCTTTCAGCTGTGTGATCATGTCCCTCAGAAGCGACATCAAGATGGCGATCGTCGCTCCGCTACCCGGAAGCACGAACTCGAGCATGAGCTCGGAGGCTTTCTCTGCGCTCCTGTCACTCGGTAGAACGTCGTTCTAAGCGGAACTCATCGGCGCATTTTTTTATATTCTCTTCATTTCCGAGACAACATCTTTTTGTGGCTTTCGATCCTTGGGCTTGGAGGCGCATATCATTTTAACGAGTTTCCAGACGTGGTCTGGCGTATCTGCAGGACGACTGGGGAGCTCGTGTCGCTCAATCTTCTTCAACAAGTCAGCGTCAGCACACTCTCCCCACGGCGGACCACGGACCAATGCTTCAATGACGCACATGCCCAGCGAATACACGTCAGAGCTGTGCGATGGTGCTTTGCCGTCATTCAGCAGCAGTT
>JAASFI010000660.1:0-20433 GCA_023333705.1 Globisporangium viniferum | reverse complement strand
ACTCAGATTGAAAGTTTACTTTAGTCCCTCGTCAAAGTACGTGGCACCGCTGACTTGGTTTTTGTATACTCCAATGCCACCACCCTGTCATTTTTTCCAACTGGAAAAGCGACAGGAGGTGACTCCGCCACCATACAAATTCCAAGATGTCCGGAGACACCGTACTTACATCATGTTGCATTCCATCGATATTCGATACATCGATGAAATTTGATTGTCCTCTCCTTCTTTCTTCACACTCAGAAGACCGCGCAAGATCCAAAAGCTCCATTCACACACAGATACACAGAGACAGGCAGGCAAACAAAGCAAGCGAGAAAACCAAGCGACAGGATGGAGTCGCATCACCGAACGGTGGTGGCCGTGGATCTGGACCACACGCTCACCAAGCTGCTGGAGAGCGCGCTCGAGTGGCACAGCGCCGAGAAAGGCACCAAGGTGCGCTTTGACAGCGGCACCTGCACGTTTCTGGCACAGATGGGAGCATCTGAAGAGAAAAAACTCACTCTTGTTGTTTTGGTAATCTCGTTGTGGTGCATGCTTCCATGCGCGCTTGCTTGTGTGATGTTAGCTTTCAGTGCAAGACGTCAAGAGCTCGAGTTGGCACAGCGTGTTTGGCGGATCGAAGCAAGAGTCCGACGAGAAGCTGCTCGATTTCTACCACTCGCCGCATTTCGCAACTAAAGTGGACGCTGTCGCGGGTGCGCAGGAAGTGCTCAAGCCGCTGCGCAAGTTCTTTTTTTTCGTCGCCGTCACGGATCGTCCGCGCGTGGTCGAGAAGCAGACGCGCGAGTGGCTGGATGTGCATTTCGCTGGTGTGTTCGACAAGCTCGTGTTTGTGGACGAGGACTCGGGCGAAGACGTGATCCCGCGCAAGAAAGAGCTCTATGATGACTTCAAAGTGAAGATCGCGGTCGGATCGGACCCGAATATTCTGCCAAAGGCGGCGGAGGACGTCGGTCACGCTATTCTTGTTGGCTCAGTGCCGTGGGCGAAAACCAGCGACGCAGGATCCAAGATCACAAAAGTCGCGGGAGACTGGACGGAGGCAAAAGAGGCGTTTGAGAAGATCATCGCTGAGCTGGACCTGAAGCCCACTGAGCGGGTGTATTCGGGACCAAAGCTGTCCAAGTACACGGATGATCTCGTCACGGTGTCCACTCGGAAGCCCGCAGGTTAGTTCATCTACTGTTCTTGAGCTGCTCATTGCGTGGCGTGTAAGCTAATGATAAACTGTGTGCCTCTTGCAGTGTTCTATGCGAACATCATCAACTCCAAGTTTACGGTTCAAAAGCAGGAAACGGTTCGGCTCCAGGCGTCGGAAACAGCGATCACGACCGCCATCCAGATCGCGGAGATGTTGCGACTCCAGAACAACGCGGTCACGTCCAAGATCTTCACGCGCTACGTGTTCCGGCGCGCCAAGGGCTCCGGCGGGTACCGCGTGCCGAAACTGGAAATCGTTCTGCAGAGAGTGCCAAAGATCGCTTGAGAAGCCGGAGAAACGGAGTGGTGAGTGGGAGCTTGTATCGAGCAGCTTCGCAGGAAGAAGTTACGATGCCACACAGCTCCACCATCCATTGCAAGTAGTAGTAGTCTCGTAGTAGGTAGCAGTTAATATCGCCATGTGAATAGCAGATATTTGTGAATGGTAGCACACCAAAATGCTTTTCAGTATGCATTCGGTCTATTACTCGCAGTCATAACACAGACAGCTTGATCATCTCTGCTCCGAGGAGGCCTCGGCCGACTGCTGTCGGAGAAGCTCCTGTCGCTCTCCGTGGCGTTGCTGGCGGCGCTCGGCTTCGGTGGCGGTCACGATGTCGTCTGCGCAAGGACAAGCGATAAAGACAGAGGTCATCGGATCAGCACACTTTTGCTCTCTCATTCGCATAGCTCAGCTTGGAATCCACAAACAGAGACGTACAGAAGCCGGTCTTGACCATGAAGGTCTCCATGGCCATGCCCGCGACGAAGCAGATCGGCATGATCTTCTTGAGGATCGGCGCGAGCGGGATGCTCGACGGCAGCGGCTTCATCTTGCTTCCTTTTGCTTGCCTTTTTGTCTTTCAAAAGCGCATTTCCACTCGCTCGACGCAAAAATAGCGTGGGCCACACCGTTTTGTCAATCAATTTAGTTTATTTAGTGACGTCACTAAAATGAATATGTCAATTCATTATTGCAAAACTCAAGTCAAATATGAATTGTGGTGCCGTTTAACAGCGCAATCTGACGTTTCTTGTATCAAACGAACGGACACGAGACAAACAAAATGGTGGATGGCGGCCGCAGGAACTGCAATGGCTACCGCTGCCTCGACCGCGACGTGTGCTACACCTACGACGAGCTCACCAAGACCACCACGCGCGCGCACGACAGCAGCTGCTGCGACGAGATCGCGAACGACGAGGACGTCCAGTTCCAGTACCGAGACAAGGACGGAAAGCTCCAGTTCATCAGGTAACGTTTACAAGCACGTAGCCCTTCGATCGTCTGCAAGCTCAGCAGCTATAGTATTTGATATCTCATCACGTTTGCCCGTTGCCCGCTGCAGCGCCGATGAAGTGCAAGAGCTGATGGGGTGCACGTTCACCAGCAAGCTGCTCTTCCAGCGCACGTCGCTGCTGGTCAACTACGCCTTCTGGGGGTTCGCGGACTGCGTGATCGACGGCTTCGATCAGATCCCAGTGCAGGCGATCCAGTCGAACGAGGTGTCTTCGAAGGTCGCGATTGGCCACGTTGCCTCCCTGGCAGATGTGGAGAAGAACCCGCTGGGGCTCTTTGCAGTGGAAGACATCGCCACGCTGACGTTCCTCGGAGAGTACACGGGCGTGCTGCAGGTGCACAACGACGGCGTCAACATGTTTGACCCGTACGGCGTGTCGTATCCGTCCGTGTACGAGTACGGTGATCTGTACGTGAGCGCCTCGGAGTACGGCAACTCCATTCGCTGCATCAACCACAGCTTCAGCCCGAACGCGCGCTTCGTGCCGATGATCCAGGGCGGCATCCTCCATATCTTTTGCGTGAGTGCTCTACCTTGTTGTCTGGTTTTCCCTCTGGCTGACATTAACTTTGCCGACCTATTCTAACGGGGATATCGATTGACTGCGGTTGTTTTTGTTCAGTTCACCATCAGAGAAATCAAGGCAGGCGAGCAGATCTTTGTAAACTATGGACCAGCGTACTGGAAGACCACTGGAATCGACCCGATCGCTGTACAATAGAGCGCTTTGTTCCATCAGGGAGGGCGGTGTATACCTATATTATTCAACGACATATAGACGCTTTAGAGTTGACTTTTGCAGTGCCGTACCGGTGTGTCCCTCCCTCATAGTCTCACTGAACGGATTACAGGGGGAATTTATTCTTCGATCTCCACAATGGCTTCGATCTCAACAGCGACGTTCAGAGGAAGCGCGTTGGTGCCGACGGCCGAGCGCGCGTGGATGCCCTTGTCGCCGAAAACCTTGCCGATGGTGTCCGATGCGCCGTTGATAACGCCAGGTTGGCCGGTGAAGCCGTCCACGCAGTTGACAAAGCCCACGAGCTTCACGATGCGCTTGACCTTGTCCAGGTCGCCCAGCTCGTCTGTTGATACATAGGCACCTTTGTGTTAATTTCCCATCATGGAGACACTGATGTATGATGTGATGGCTAGCAGCTGAACGTACGCTTCAAGGTGGCCATGAGACTCAGTGCGACGTGGTGGGCGGCGTCGTATCCGTCCTCAGGGGTCAGGTCCTTGCCGATCTTTCCGACAATCAGGTCACCGCCGGTTGGCTGAGGCAGGTGGCCAGCTATAAAGATCCCAAACAACACGGTACATGCACACAACGGTCAGCACCCCACAACTGTCTCTACAATGCATACAATCACCAAGAAGACGCCGACAAACGCACCCGTGAAGATATAGTTGCCCGTGCGCACGGCCGTGCGGTAGTTGCCCTTTGGCTCGGCGACCTGCGGGAGCACATAGCCCAGCTCCGCGAGGCGGCGCTCGATGTGCACACTGCGCGTGGCGGCGATCGCAGGGCGGGTCTTCACGAAGCGGAGCAGCGGGGTCGTCAGCATTTTTGTATTGGGCTCGTGTCTTGAAAGCGCAGATCTGGAAATGAGCTCACAGATGCCATGGCCTCATGCTGTTAAGTGTTTGGACGTTTGGATTGTTAGGATGTTGAGCCTCAAGTTGAACATCCCCCAAGCACACATGCAGGTGCCGCGTATAAAGTGGACCACGTTAAATTTGTTTGTGGCAACATGAGACAAACACAAAAGAGGCCCGCTCTAGACCATGATGTAGGACACATTGTGGAACGGCATGTACCTTCTCTCACAGCTCCAAATGTAGCCATTTCGCTGCTGCTCTTGAGTGAATGCATCTTGGACGGATCCGATCCGCGTCATGTCCACAAAGGAAATCTTATTCAAACACGGGACAGACCACCCACCGGAGCAAAATAGTGAGTCCTAAACCCCATCATACGCTGGGACGACCGAAGCTTCGAGTTCTGGGCGACGAGCGAGCGAGTATTGAGGAGTGACGTTGTCACAGGTGAGAGGAAGAGCGCAGCAGTGGAGCGACCATATGGGACATCACTACCAGCTCTCACTGCGTGCGATTTGAGTTATCTGTCATCAGGTCGGACCCAACCTAAGAGCGGGATCAGACGTGAGGGTCTTCACAAGCGTGTATATCCATCAGGGCTCTTCATGTTGCGTGTGCATTAGCACTTTGACGAGCGCAAAGCTGGAGGGCAACGCTCCGCCAAAGAGCTTTGAAGCGAATCTGAGAATGGTCGCTGGGAAGAAGCCGCAGTTGGAGATTGTGACGGATGCCTCGGGATCATTGAGTTCTTCGCATGGAGAAACATCATCGTCACACATTCCAGAACTCCTGGCGACAAAACGCCGCGAACTCACCAGCTCCACAATGCCCCCAACCTTTGATGTAATGGACATCCACACGAGTCCGTCCTGCCGAACGTCACGGATTCTGTCGAGCAAACGCACGCTGAAAGCCGCAGATCAACCGAAACCAGAGCTCGTCCCAAAGTCGCTCAGCAAACACGACCCGTTTGCAAAGCAGCAGTTCGCAGTCAAAGACGACCTGAAGCCTCCTCAATTGCCAACAAAGCAGGCGGAGCCTGATGCTGTGGTAGCACAACGACGTCGCAGCAGCGGGCATATCGTCATTGGCGCTCAGCGACCGCAGCTCTTCCTCTGCCCAAAGTCCGATCCGAGTAATGACCACAAGGCGACGTCAGTGAGCCTGAAAGCGTCGGCGTCCAAGGACCCTCACGCGCCAGTGTAGGAAAAATTGCGTGTTGCTGTATGTGAGGGGCAAAATCGCTCAGATGATCGCGCACTTTTCAAGACTGCAAAACTAACCTCTTGTGGCTTTGCTGCCCCTGCTTGACCATCAGGTCGAGCATTCAGATTCTGCAACCAGCGCGCGGTTTATCGAACGACGAGATCCAGATCGTGACCGCATTGAACAGCGATCTCAGCGCCGGGTTCCAGGCAAATGTGGCTCCAATCCCAGTCGACGACTGCACGGGCGGAGTGTACTACCTGCGCTCCAAGATTCGACGCATCGCTGCGGTCTTCAAGCCATCCGACGAAGAGCCGTACGCGCCAAACAACCCAAAGCAGTATCTGCATCACCATCCGCAGAAGTGCAAACTTGATCCTGAAGTGACTTCACACCCGGAAGACCGCTTAGAGAGCTCACCGAGCAGTGGCGGTACCGAATTTGGTGGCGAGGGCATTCGAGCTGGCATTGCTGCGGGCGACGCTGCGGTTCGAGAAGTGGCAGCCTACTTGTTGGACAAGAATCAGCTCGCTGGTGTCCCGATCACTATCCTGGCGAGAGCAAGCCATCCAGCATTCCATTACGCAGCCAGCCAACTTTCATCAAGACAGCAAGAGAGAAACGCGAAGACTGGCGCGCTGCAGGTCTACGTCCCGCACAAGTGCACAGCGGACGACCTGTCCAGCTCGCTGTTTAGTGTCGCGGACGTCCACGCGATCGCGCTGTTGGACATCCGTCTCGCGAATCAGGACCGCCACGGAGGCAACATCTTGGTGATCGAGCAGTCCAAGCGCGTGTTCAAACTGGTCCCGATCGACCACGGCGCGTGTCTTCCGAGGATCGCCGACATGGAGGAGACGAGTTTCCTGTGGCTCTCGTGGCCGCAGGCGAAGCGTCCATTCTCAGAGGACATGCTGCAGCACATCGCGTCGTTGGATCCATTCGAAGAGATCCGAATGCTGCAACAGGCGCTGCCTCAAACCCATCAGTTGGGAGAGCAGGCGCTGCTCACGCTGCTGGTCTGCACAGTCTTCCTCCAAGTGTGCGCGCTTGAGAACAGCATGAGCGCGTACGATATCGGCATGCTCATGTGTCGCCACGGCTCCTTCTGCCAGCAGCAGCCAGCGCCGAGCACTCTTGAGCTGCTGGTCGCGAAAACCTTGGACGGTAATGTCACCGGAACTTGCACAAGACCGCACGCCTCGCAAGTCGACCAGGAGCAGTACCTCAAAGCGGTGAAACAAAGTTTCAGAGGCCACTTGACGACTTTCCTATCTACCTGGAAACAGTAAAAGAAGGATCACAATGACCCTTTAAAAGGCACTACACTCAAATGTCGATTGGCAAGTAATTGAGACTGCTCTTAGATAAATGACTGCTTACCAACTCCTTTTCTCTTCCATTTGTCACGCGCCGGTCGTCTGGTAAATGCTTTGGAGTTGCTTGACGATCTTCATCTGCATGGACTGCAGCAGATCGCGCACCCAGGGCTCGATGGCCGAAGACGATGACGATTCGCCCATACTGCCCCCTCGCTCTTCTTCGCCTTCTTCTTGAAGAATCAGCCGCGAGAACTGTGGGAGGATCTCGTTTTCGACAATGTCGCGGATCCGATCGCGAGGTGGGGCAGCTTTGCACACCACAGGGTCGTTCTTGCTGCTATTGGATCCGACGGGCGACGTCTCGCTCAGGTGGACGTTTACTGTCGGCGCCACCACACACAGCCGGATCATCGAGTGCAGCGCATCCCCAAGAGTGACTGCGTGCGAATTCTTGAGTTTGATGACAAAGTCTTCGTTGCGCGCACTCTCGTACTCCAGGACTGCCAGTTGCGCCTGCATGAGCTCTTGGTGCCCTTTCGACGTAGCAAGTGTCTCTTGTAGATGTGCACCTGCCACTTGCAACTCCGTTTCGAGCGACTGAGACTTCAGTTACCATTTTTCGATCTCAGATTCGGAAGCTGCCAGCCTCGCCTGCGATTCCTGAACCTCCTGGCTTTGTTCCGAAAGTTGGCGGACAAACTCCTGGCTTTCGTGTCGAAGGCGAGTGTTTTCTGATATCAGATGCGAATGTGTAGTCTGGGCTTCTTGAAGGCGGGATGACATTTCACCAGCTTCATTCGGTTGCGAGGCATTTCGAGCTTCTAGCTCACTGATTTGCATCTCTAGTCTGTGGTTGACGTTCTGCAGCGCTTGATTTGCAGCTTCGAGCTCGTTGACCGTGGCAGTATGTTGCTGGAATTGATCGCGAAGTCGGGCTTTCATCTTGTTTAGCTCTTCTAGCTGGAGTAAATCGGTTGCTTTGCATTCTTGCAGCGTCATCAGCTCTTGTCGTGTCGCTTCCAGCGTTTGCTCCAGTTGATTCAGTTGATGAGTATAGTTCTCCTCGCACTTCGTGTGTTGCAAGCAATACGCCTCATGAACTCTCTTCTCCTTCCCAAGAGCCTCTTGCGCTTCGTGATAGAGTCTGGAGGTGGTTTTCATCTCCATCTCATGCGCTGCAAGCTCCAGTTTCAGTCGATCCACCTCTTCCACCAGACTTGCGTTTCTCCGAGCAAGCAACTCTGCATCAGCGGACTGTTCCTGATCATTGCAAGTCGGAGAGCACTGCGTCGCGGAGTCTACTACGCTTGCTTGAATGTCGCTTCTATTTGCTCCATTGCTGTTCTCAACCGTCCGAGTATTATGATTCACCACGATTTGCTGCTCCAGCATGCGAATCTGGTCATCCTTGGCATCTTGAACCTGCTGAAAGTCTGCAATCGCTTCTCGCAGGTCCTTGATCTCTCGTTGCTGAGAAGAACTCTCTGCCCAAAGCGTGTGCTGGATGGCTTCCATTTTCGCCATCTCGCGGTGCAGCTCTTCGCTGATGTGCTGCGAATGCGTGAGGTCGTGCCGATTTCTCTTCAGATCCAGACGCAGAGTCGCACACGTGGAGCAATTAACAGCAGTCGGTGGTGGCTGCGCGTTTTTCGATCCTGGAGGCATCGCTCGGCCTCGAAATTGCCCTCCCGCGACGATTTTGCTCCCGCCGCGCATTCTGCGGATATCAAGCCATACGCCATAGTGTTAGATGATAATTCATCACGATGTTTAAGCTCGCCATCAAAGCAATTTCGTTGGTAGACAACTCACTTTTCCATCATTTTCTCGTGCAGCACTGCGATTTCGAGGCGAAGGTTGTCGTTTTCGCTACGAACCAGCTCGAGCTCTGCCGAACTGCTGTCTGCGTACCTGGAAGTTTTACCATTCGGTGGAAACACAAGCCGTCAGCTGAATATTCTGCACAAAGTCATTCTACAGACCGCTTATTTACGAGCTCTTACATGTTTCCATTGAGAAAGGAGCGAGGAGAGCTGAATGCTCGAATCGGGTCTCCAGTCCGAGCGGCTTCCAGCTGCTGAGCCTGCACCTGGCCGCTCTCCGAGATGTTAAACCCTCTTGAGCTAGAGAACCTCGTTCGCGTCGCTTGCAACGCATTTTGGTCGGAAGACGGGTTCACGCCGCTAGCTTTCTTGGCCATCGCTCGCGTTGACGACGGCCGCTGCTGCTTGAGCATTGCGGACAGCGCGCTATTTTCATTCCCATTTCCTCCTGCTGCTGATCCAGTCCCTGGACCTCGGTACCCAGCGCTCTTTGGAACCGTGGTTCCGTATTTCGCAGCGAGAACGGATTTCCGAGTTGCCGCGGAGGGCTGCTCTTGCGCCGGCTCATTTTGCTGCAGCTGCCACAGTAGCGCCGCACATTTCTCCCCGTAGCGCTTGTCGATGCGCGGGAGCGCGTCTGCGTCCGTTGCCATCGAAGTCTTCTGTTTGTCGTTGGCCGAACTCGCAGATGAAGAACTCTGTCTGTCTGTTGTTGTCTGTCACGACTGATGCAGCTAAACTTAGCGCCACTGCTCCACGTTAACACACTTGTGCGAGTGTATCAATACATAATTGGCACAGCAGCAGCAGCTAGCCAACACTCACGAGCCCAGCAGTTCTCTAGTGATGCGATGCTTTCCTGGGCGACGCCTGCAGCACCACCGGGAGGCGCTTGAGCAGCGCTTCGTTCGCCTCGTAGAGCTTCTTGCACATCAGGTCCTTGTTCTGCAGCTGCAAATGGAGCGTGCGCAGCGCGCTCTTGAGTTCACCCGACTGGGTCTCCAGTTTCTCGCACTGGCGCTTGAAATTCAGGTAGAGCTGCGTCAGCTCCGAGATCTTCTGCACGAGGATGCGCTGCTCCTCAGTCATGTCGTCGAAGTCCGTGACCAGGATCTCCACGTACTTCGCAACTTCGCTCGACAGGTGCCGCTTCAAGTCGCTGAGATGTCGTGAAGCCTCCGAGGATTCGTCAGACTGACTGCCATCAAACCGACGTGCGCTTATCGATAGGAACAATTTTGCTTCACTCAGCAGAACGGCTTTTGCTTGCTCCATTCGACCGACTCTGGCTTGCAGCTCGCGATCATGGTTCTCGATGAGCTTGGCGCGGAGTTCGTCAAGGGACTGGGCGAAAGTCCCCTCCAGTTCGATCTCTGTCTGATGTGACCGCACGCGGAGGTCCATTTCCAGCGTCTGCTCGAGATCGCTCAGGTGCTTCTCATGCTCTCGAGCAGCTTCGCTTTTGCAGGCTGCAAGCGCATCTTCGCGTTCTTTCTCCGCTTTCATCCTGATTTTCTGCACGTGAGAGTGGTGAACGGTCTGCAGACTTTCCTGCAGCTCAACCACTGCGATCCGGTGCTTCTTCTCGCACTTGCGCTTGAGTTTGCTCAGTTCGTCCTGATGCGCGCGCTGAAGCACCTGTTTCAGCTCCTGCAGCTTCACCTCCAGACTCTGCGCTGCGTTCGCTCTCGTTTCGCACATTCGGTCGTCGTGTTCGCTCTCGAGTCTCTTTCGAAGCTGCTGCAATTGGGCTTGCGCTCCGAACGCGAGCGCCTTCGTGAGCTTCTCGAGCTCCACCTGCTCGTTCGCCGCGTGATTTTGCTCGATCTCTCGCTTCAGGTCGCTGGTTTTCGCCTCCTGCTCTCTCAGAATCGACATTGTCGCCTGCTCTCGTCGCTGGAAGAGCTCGTTTTCCAGGTCGAGACGCTTCTGAGCCTCCCAGTTGCGCATTAGCTCTTCGTTCTCGCTTTCCAAGGCTTTGAGTTTCGCGTCTAGCTCTGCTTGTAGTTGATTCTCTAGAAGTCTCTTCTTCGACAGCGTCTCCGCTGAGAGGCGCGACTCGAGACGCTTCACGCGGTCTTCCAGGATCTGCTCCTGCTTGGCAACGATGTCGTTTAATGCTCGCTCACGGTCTTTCACCAGCTCGTCCTCCAGCTTCGCGAGCACCTGCGTCTGCTCGCGCTCGTATTTCTCCATCGTGTCGCGCACCAGCGCCTTCGTCTCGCGCTCGTAGCCCTCCTTGAGCGCCAAGACGGACATTTTCTTCTTCGACTCGTACTTGCGCTGCAGTTCCTTGAGGAAACTCGCCTGGAGCAAATGCTGCTGCTGCTGCGCGAGTGCGGCTTCGGCTTGCATCTCCTGCTGACACCTCGCGGCAAAAGTCTTGATTGCCGCTGCTTTCGCCTCCAGATCGCGCTCTTCAGCAGATTTTGCATCGAATGCGCGCTCAGGTGACAACAACGAAGAAGAAGAAGAGGGCGGTGGAGACGGCGATGGTACGGTTTTCACTGGAACGAATGGCGACGGTGACGTAGCTCCTGGATGGGATTGCATGTCTTTCTCAGCAGACGAAGGGTGATGGTCCAGCCGCTCTGTCATTGCGGATCGATGGAAGAACGAGTCGGACGTACTGACGCGCGACGACGCCAACGATCGGACCGCGTACGGAGAGCTGCCTGCAACTGACAAATTGATTGATGGCCGAAAGAGCGATGAAAAGTACGTGAAAGGTCAGCGAAACGGCTCATGAGCAACTTCCCAAATAGAAAAGCAAACAGCGCTTTGCTTGGTCACCTGAGGCCGCTTTCGCTCGTCGGAGCAGTTGGTCGCAGGTGAAAAGCGCATTCTCCACTTCGTCCGCCACTTGCCCCGCCTGCTGTTGCTGCTGGCTCAGTTGCGATGATGATGATGATGATGACGGCGACACCGGTTTAGCGGCGTGTTCTGACGTATCAGGCTTTGCGTGCTGATTAGCAGCACGTGAATGCGCATTCTCCAGCTCTTCCTGACCGTGCCGCGCATGACGATAGAGCCCCAGGCGCGCCTCCACAGCGTTCAGCTCGCGCGTAATGTCGGCGCACGCATCGCTGACGACGTCCTGCGGCGGCGGTCGCTTGAACGGACTGCGCAAGAGCGACTCGTCGTCAAAAGTCGACGCCGTGACGTCGTTCATGAGCGACGAGAGCGAGAACGCCGACGACTTCCGGCTGTGGCTGTGAGGCGGTGGCGGCGTAGTGAGCGACAGATCCACAGACTGACGGGAGCGCAAGGTCATGATCAACGCGACGGTGGTGGCGGAATGGCCACATGTGCACTGCACGCTTTGCTTCCTATAGGCGCAAATCTTTCCGAGTTTCCCATCGCGACGTTTGGGCAGTCAACGCGAGCCGATTTTAACAGAATGCGCATATTCTGTTAAAATTGCTGATGAAGCTTCACGCGGTCTTATGAGGTTGTTTTCTGGATTTTCTGGCTCAGCTAAAACCGCTCTACAATATGTCAAGTGCCTTTTGTGCCAAAATTGCTATATGAAGCGTCTTGACATATTGTGTGGAATGTTATATTTCTGAAGAAAATGTCAACAATGTGTCAAGATACCTTCACGTAACAATCCATACTAAAAAGGAGCGAAATGAACACAAACGAAGCTTGACAGATTGATGATCAAATCGGAAAATACATTTGCGCTTTTAGAGAGAACAGCTTCTTGGCACGACTCCGAGTTTTAAAGAGACACTATTGGCGTCGGTCTGCCAGGAGGCGGACGAATGGGCCGCTCGCGCGCTCTCCACACACATGACAGTCATCGGTGCGTCGCTGTTCTTGGTCTATTGGTGATGCTGTTGTAGATAGTGTGCCTGTGTCTGACTGAACCTGTTGTTTGCTGGCGTGTGATGCGCGATGGCTCCTTCAGGCTTGCACTGGAAGACCGACGAGATCCACCTGCTCCAGGCGTTGGTGCAGTACGACACACTAGCTGAAAGCAAACAAACTCTCGGTGGAGACCTCGCCCAACCGATGAATAAGCCAAGCTTGTACCAACATGTACAGAACAGAACAGATGCAACTTTCGCAGGACAAAGCGCGTGCCAAGAAACGCGTGCATGCTGACTTGTGCTTCTGCGAAAGTGCAGTTGAGCGGGTCCGAGGCTACTTCTGCAAAGCGACTGAGTGGTGGTTGCCTCTCAGTGTCGTTTGGTGAGTAGGACGAGTCCTTAATGTCGTTTGGAGAGGACTTCCGGTTGCATGACACGTTGGCCACGCACGCATGCGTCCCCACTTCCCAACTGAGTTTTGTGTTTGCTCTCAGCCGGACAGCAGTCTTCAGCAACCAACGAACCAATGCATCCAGGTTGACTATGCACTGGACTGGACTGGAGTCTGGAGAAACTTGTAAGCCGACCATTGATGGTCCGGCTGTCCTTGAAGTTGGAGCGTTTCGCAAACCAAAAAACCCACGCGACGAAAACACCAGAACGCTCAGAAACTGAACCACACAAATGACAACATGTTGTCACTCACGGTCCGGGTTTGCAGACACCGTAGTTACAGCATCTATGATCCACCCACCCGTTCATTCCCCCCTCTTGTTCAAACAGCAACTGGATACGGGTTCAAACTATTCAACCCATGAATATTTGTCTAAACCCGCTTTATGATCGGCCCGTAAACCCGCTTCGTAATCCCTCCCTCTCATTGGCTAAAATTGCGCCGTCGAGTAAGCACATGCGAAAGAAAGATCGGCGCAAAAGGCTGTTGAACGAAAAGCTGAAAGCTCAGCATTTCCCAAACGGACGCGAGGGAGCGCTCTCTCTCCATCTCTCCAGCTATCTCTGCGACAGAAGCCGCCGCCATGAGCAAGCAGACCGACGACGCGCCGCAGGAGCGCACGTTCCAGTACCAGGACGAGCTGCCGCCGCTGCCGCTGCCCTCGCTCGAGGAGACACTCGAGCGCTACGTCAAGAGCTGCGAGCCGCTGCTCACGGCGCAGGAGCTGGAGCACACCAAGGCCGTGTGCCACGACTTTTTGCACGGCGCCGGCCCGCAGCTGCAGTCGATCCTCCAGGAGCGCGCCGACTCGGAGCGCAACTGGCTCGAGGACTGGTGGGAGACATTCGCGTACCTGCAGCCGCGCTACCCGTCGGCGATCAACATCAACTGGTTCGGCGTGCTGCCAGGCAACTGGGGGCCGCGCGACATGAGTCAGTGCGAGGCCGCCGCCATTTTCTCGATCGCGATCCTCAAGTTCCGCAGAAACCTGTTAGAGTGAGTGAAACGTGCTGGTGTCTCTTTTGCTGTTTCCATCGACTGTATGTATACTTACAGTGTACTGTTGTTTGTGCGAATTGCAGAGAAAAGTTCCCGGTGGAGAAGATGATGGGGCGTCCGCTGTGCATGCACACGTACTCGCGCATGTTCAACACGTGCATCATCCCGGGCGAGGACTGCGACGAGCTGGTGTCGTTCCCGCACGACGCGAAGCACATCATCGTGCTGCGCAACAACTGCATCTGGACGATCCAGGTGCTGGACGACAATGGCGTCGAGATTTCTCTCGCTGACATTCTGAGGTATGTTTATCGCAAGATGTATCTATTGATGATGAGCTTATGCAGAGAAGAGAACTAACAACTGTGTATTGGATGTTTGGCATTGCAGCCAATTTGAGCAAGTGCGCGAAGAAGCGACCGGTCTCTTTGACTTGGAGCGCTACCCTCCTGTCAGCGTGCTCACTTCGGAGAACCGCACCAACTGGGCCAAGGCGCGTGAACACATCATGAAGCTGGACGACCTCAACAAGGAGTCGTTCGACCTGGTTGAAAAGGCGCTCTTCTGCATCGCCTTGGACGAGACCTCTGCTGCGACCTACGACGACGTGAGTACTGAACTGAGTTTATGCTTACAATGTATCAACAAAACGTCAATAATGCTAATGATGATGATTTTGTTCTTTCTTTCACCTAGATCGCTCGTAACTCGTTGCTCGGAGACGGTCGCAACCGCTGGTACGACAAGCCGTTCACGCTGGTGATCCACGAGAACGCGCGCAGTGGACTCAACGGCCAGCACGTGTGGGCGGACGCGCTCGTTGTGATCCGTCTGTTTGACTACTGCATCAAGTACGTGAACGAGAACTTCAAGGCCAAGTTTGCGGATCGCGCGAACCTCAAACCAAAGTTGGCGCTCAAGCCGAAGCGTCTCAACTGGGTGCTCGACAACGCGGCGCTCACCGCCATTGAATGCGCCAGCGCGGCGGTCGGCAAACTGATCCACGCGAGCGACCTGCACACGCTCCAGTTCCACCACTACGGCACGGCGTTCCTCAAGCGCTACAAGCTCACGCCGGACTTTTACATGCAAATGGCGATCCAGCTCGCGCACTACAAGATGCACAAGCACGTGCCTGCGATCTACGAGACGGCGCACACGCGACTCTTTTACCATGGGCGAACGGAGACGATCCGGTCGCTCTCGAACGACTCGCTCGCGTTTGTGAAGATCATGGAGAGCGATGCGTCTGTGGGCGAGAAGTGGGATGCGCTCAAGCTCGCGATCAGCACGCACAAGGAGCAGCTGAAGAGCTGCCTTACGGGCGAGGGCGTGGACCGCCACATGATGGGACTGCAGATCGTGGCGGAGATGTCGGGCGTGACGCCCAAGCCGTCGCTGTTCACGGACAAGGCGTTCGACGTGAGCAAGAAGTTCCTGATCTCGACGAGCAACGTGAGCGGCGGACCGGGCGCGAGTCCGATCTGGGGCGGTTTCTCGGCCATGTACAACGAAGGCTACGGCGTCTGCTACGCGCTGCACAACGATCGCATCAACGTCAGCATCTCGGCGTACCACGCATGCCCGGACACGGACGCGGCCAAGTTCAAGCGCCATCTCGAGACGGCGCTGCTGGACATGGCGGACCTCTGTCTCTCGCGCAATGTCATCTACGTCGGCTCGGCCAAGATCTAAGAAGCAAGGCCCCACTGATAGAAAGCTTGCTTGCGCTCTCGTATTCGTGTGATTCTCAAGAACAAAAGATGAAAAAGATCCCAAGTGGTGTGTGTGTGCTTATTTTAAACCAATCAAATCGCTTAAACGTACTCTCTCTCGTATGTAATTGGCTTGACTTTCTTTGCGATGTGTGTTGTGATTGGCGAAAATGTGAGCTGAAGCACGAAAGGTCGCGGAGCTTTTCGATCTTTTTGCGGATCAATGCTTTTGCGCATCAAAGGGCACGGAAGAACGAACGCTCGACTTGGAGATCCGAAGCCGCCGCTCACTTTCGCATTCACCCCGCCAGTCCTCAGCGCCAGACCTCAGCACTCGGAACTCTCAGCTCGCATCGAGATCCAGACGCTTCTCCTTCCAGGCAATGGCGTTCCAGCGGCTGCTGCCCGCGCTCTGGGCGACGCTCTCACTTGCAACGCTCGTCAACCCAGTGCCAACAGCTCATGCGGCCTTCTTCGGTACGATTTCATCGCATCCTCTACTGCTCTACATCTTTCCCTCTGGGTTCCTTCTAACCATGTTGCTCTGCTTGTATGTCTATTTGTAAACCAGTGTGCCCTGTGCCATGCGAGGCGAAGCTGCTCCCGCGCGACATGGAGTCGCTCGAGGACTGTGTCTGCCACGACAACGCGTCCAAGTTACACGGCAACAACTACGACGAGACGCCCCGCCGGGTCGGGCTCTTCCGTTGTCCCGAGGGGTCGGCCGCCAAGATGCTGCACCCGCTGAGCTTCGCGGATTGCTCGTGCCTCTCGGGGTTCACGCGGGACGACACCCACAAGACCTGCTCACCCGAGGACTTTCGGTGCCTCGGTCGCTACCAGCGCAAGGCGGACATCGACAAGGCCGAGTCCATCGCGGACTGCGACTGCCAGGCACCGTACACGAAGGACGAAGCCTCGGGCGAGTGCGCGCTGCGCGAGTGCCCTCGCGCCGGCAACTACGTGGAGAAGTCGCGCCACCGCCCCATCAACTCACTGTCGGACTGCAAGTGCATGGACCCTTTTGTGAAGAACGATCAATCGGGCGAGTGCCTGGTCAGCGAGAAGTTCCAGTGCCCGCCGCACTCGTCTGCCGCGAAGAACACCCGTCCAAAGTCGTTCGCGGACTGCCACTGCGCCTGGGGGTACGTCAAGAACGCCATGGACGAGTGCGTGCGCGAGAGCCCGGCGTACATCTGTCCGCGCGACTCGATGAAGCGCAAGGACATCCCGATCGACGTGCGTCCGCGCGGCTTTTTCGACTGCGAGTGCGTGCAAACGGGCGTGCTGTACTCGCGCAACGAGTTCATGCAGTCGTGTGACGAGATCAAGAAAGACGGAGGCGGGACCACACAGCAGGAGCAGCAGAAGCCGTTCGCGTGCCCGCCGTTCTCCAAGCCGCTCGCCGCGATCCCGCACTCGGTGGAGCAGTGCGCGTGCCTCGACGGCTACGGCTGGAAGACGCCCGAGATGGTCTGCGTGCGCATGTCCACGTTCACGTGCCCGCTCCACTCGTTCAAGTTCCCCGAAGACAAGCACGTGGAGGAGACGTTCGACGACTGCCAGTGCGCGAGCGGCTACTACCGCGACGAGTCGCTGCAGAAGTGCATCGAGTGGTTCCTCACGAACGACAACGGGTGCCCCAAGAACGCGTTCCTCAAGCATTGGCCGCTGCAGAGCAAGGCGAACTGCCAGTGCATCTACGGCTTCAAGGAGGAGACTGTCGAAGGCGACGATATCGAAGAGCTACCTGAGGGTAACAATGATAACGGTGACGAGGACAAGACCTCAACCAACAAGGCGCTGCTGCGCCAGCAGAGACGCAGCAAGCAGCAGAAGACGAAGAAGCCTGCGGCGCCCGAGTGCAACGCGTCGCCGTCAATGACGATGGACGGTAAGTTCACGTTCTCCGAGTGCCCCGCGAACGCGTTCGCGACCAACTGGCCGCTCGCGAGCCTCGACGAGTGCGCGTGCCTCTACGGCTTTGACGTGGCGCCGATCAGCGAGCAGGACCTGCTGCACGGCGACGGCGAGCTCTTCCAGTGCCTGCCCTCGGACGAAGTGGACGCCGAAGAGCAGGCGATCGCCTGCCGTCCGCCGATGGTCATGAGCAAGTACAACGGACTCTGTCGCCTGCCGCTGGAAGAAGTCAAGCCGAGTGCCAGCGCCGGCGCGCAGGGCGAGGGCACCGTGCAGTTCAAAGGCATCGAGTACGACTACGTGCTCGCGGACGACACCGTCATGGTGACGCAGGGCGATATCGCGATCGGTGAGCTTTTGACGTGGAACATCAGCGCCATTGAGGGGATGACAAAGGACGAGCAGTCCGCCCACGTGCTCCACGGGTACTACAACGCGGAGCGCGACCACCGGTGGCAGGACGCCGAGATGTGCTTCCAGGTGGACGTGAGCGCGCGCATGTTCGACAAGATGGTGCGCGAGGCCATGGCGCACGTCACGAGCGTCACGGGCTTCAAGTTCGCGGCGTGCAAGGGCAACTCGTGCCGAGACGACCCGAAGTGCGCGCACGATTTTGTCAACGTCAAGAGCACGCGGTCGTCCTGCTACTCGTACATCGGCCGCATCGGCGGCGAGCAGCCGCTGGGCGTGTCGTCACAGTGCGGACTCGGCAACGTCATCCACGTGCTGCTGCACGCCGTGGGGCTGCACCACACGATCGACCGCGTGGACCGCGACGACCACGTGCGCATCGCCTGGGAGTGCATCCCCGAGTCCAAGCGCTCGAACTTCGTCATCGAGCTGGACGCGGCGGACGCCACGGCCCCAGGCGCCGGTGGCGGTGTTGCGATCACGTCCCTGTCGCAGGACGTGCCCTACGACTTCTTCAGCATCATGCACCACCCGTCGGACGCGTTCGTGCACTCGGGCGTCAGCACCGCCGCCGCCACGGGGAACAACAAGGACCCGCCGCAGTGGTGCCAGAGCGTGTTCCCGATCATCGCCGACGAGGACGAGCGCTTGGACGTGCTCGGCACCATGGGCCAGCGGGAGTTGCTCGCCGTGACGGATATCCACGCGGTCTGGAAATTGTATCCGGCGCTGCAGGAGCAGGAGAAGCCGCCGACGTACGAGACCGCAGCAGCTGCAGCCGGCCAGGGGACCAACAACGCGCAAAAGGACGTCTTTGAGAGCCGACTACACACGCAGGAGGACGTGATGGACGCAAAGGCGGACGCGTCCAGCAAAAAGGCTGGACAGAGAGGCGCCAGCCGCTTCTCGCAGCGCGCCGCGAGCTTCATCGGCGCGATCGTGACGCTCTTCGGCTTCGGCGCGTTCGTGGCGTTCGCGGTCGCCGAGCTCAAGAAGCGCGGGCTGCGCGGCAAGGACGCGTACTACACCGAGTCGCTGCTTACGGACAAGAGCTTGTACGACTGAGAGAGAGAGAGAGAGAGAGAGAGAGAGAGCTGTGTCATCATCACAAGGTTGTTAGTTTCCATAAGTACCCCATACATGCATTGTCTCTCTATAACAGGATGAACAACAGGCAAGAGTCCCCATTTGTGTGTGTGAGTGCGTGTGTGTGATTCTTCCGCCCTTACAAGCCGCTTTTCTCCTTCCTCTGCTGCTTCTAAAGCCCTTCCTTCCTTCACGTACGACCCGCGCGAGTGTCTAGTTGTCGGCTAATAATTGCGTGAGGCGCGCGTTCGGGATCACGTCGCCCTTGGCCGCGAGGTACTTGGCCAGCGGGATCTAATGGTCACACACACAAGCAAACGATCACAAGGTTAGTACGATATCAACACGGGGACAGCTCACTAACTAAACAGGACGCACCTGTTCCTTGAGCGCGTCGCCCTCGAGCCCGTTGAGCAGCTGCAGGATGAGGTTCGAGTTGATCTGTCGTGCCTCCGCGGCCTCCTTGGCGATCGCGACAGCGTCGTCGAATTTGTTGAGCCCCTTGGCGTTCGTGACGCGGAAGTGGAAGCTCTTGGTGGTCAGCGGGATGCTCTTGCTGCGCATGATCTGCACGATCTCGTCCACGACGTCCTGCTCCTCTTGGTCCGCGTAGTACTTGGCCAGGCGCACGAAGCTCTGGTTCTCCACGTAGTGGCGCATGTTCTCGGCCTTGCGCACAAACTCGAGCGCGAGCTCCGGCGCCTCGAGCTTCAGGCACGTGTTGAAGAACGTGCCAGACGCGAACGAGCTCGGGTACACGAGCTTGGCGTCGCAGAGCAGCAGCACGTGCTGCACCTCCTTGAGCTCGTCCTTGCCCTTCATCTCGCGCACGATGTGGTTGATCTTGGGCGCCGTGAGGTAGAGCGCGGCCGTCGGGATCGACAGGCGCGCGCCGATGTTGCTCAGGTTCTTGGTGATCTCCGCCACGCTGCCCTCGATCTTCGGGTACTCGACGTTGCCGCTGAAGGCGCGCACACCAGCGGTGACCGCGAAGGAGTTGAGCGCGGAGCTCTTGGCGAGGGCGCCGCGGCGCAGCAGCGACAGGGAGCGCACAGCAGCGAGCACCATCTCTCTCTCAGTCAATCAATCGATCGATTGCTTTCTTGTCACCGCTCGTTTGAACAGCCTATGGAGAGCGCTGTTGGAACCAGTGAGAAGTGGGCACGGGGCTCGCTGAATTAATGGCGTATTTTGGTAAGTTCTGGTGCGTATTTTGGTACGTTTTTTGGTCATTAAATTTTGCACACACACATACAATAGTGACACTTGTTTTAAATAGTGACACCTCCTCTGCCTAACCTTCCGCAACAAGTCGAGGATTCGTACTGTGGCTGTAAAAAGTCTCCGCACCCATGAAAATTTATCACGTTTTGCGAATTTTCTCCGCTTGTGAGAACTTTCGCCAGGAGAATTTGGGACGGGAATATTCTCCATGATGAGCTGGTCAGTCTGAGCCGTCTCTTAGTCCATAACGCCAAACCGTTTCGTCACAATCCCATTTTCCAATTTTGGGTCTCCACAAAAAGTGTCCGCACCCCACGGTAAAATTTGAGTTGCAAGCATGCTGACGGGT